>CM021102.1:575895922-576159772 GCA_007115665.2 Sequoiadendron giganteum
ACTTACACTGTCATTGTTGGGATGCTCTTTCATTTCTTTTCCATTACTTTTTTTAACCACCCCAAGGAAGATGTCACTAGGCCAATATCTCTTTTTCAAAAATAGTTTCATTTTGCTCACTAGAAGAAACAAAAATAGGTTCATTATCAAGTGGGGAAGAGGGAACTTCAAATAATGGGGGAAACGAGCTATCATCATCAATATGTTGAAAAATGGCTTCAAATTCTACAGGTGTTGACTTCGCTTAGCTGGTCTTCTTCTTTGGAGTAGACGAAGGAAAGTTGTCTTGTTCATAGATTGATTTCAATTTAACCACCTCCTTTGGCCTTTCACCATCTCCTCCTGATTGTGAACTTTCACTAGACAATTTTGTTTCCTATCTTATTGACGAAGCACACACACCAGAACCTTGTGTAGACCCCTGTTCATTGGTTTGTGATGCTCTTTGCTCATGAGGAGAGCCTGCATTTCCATGCCATTTTCCAACCAACCAATTTTTCAATCCTTTTTAACACTGCAACAAAGTGAACCTTCAAACCTAAAACCTCATTCTTCGACCAATTGATTCAGGGAAGGGGTTTTGAAATTAGAGCCTGATATTCGGGGTCAATGACCTCTGAATTGTCTTCAACAACTTCTAGGATACGAAAAGGGAGACCAAAGCTTGGATTTTCCCCAAAGTAGGTCTCATACAATCTCTTCTTTGTACTTCCCTTTCATCTATGCAATCTTCCTAGAAACCTTCTAAATTTAAATGGCACTCGTAAGAATTGGACCCATACAAGTTTTGCTTCACATAATTTTTACTATCAAAATTAGCTCGCATTGACAAATAATGGAAATCAAATTCACTAAGGGCCTTCTTTGCCCCTTTAGAAACATCATTGCTTTTGCAAGTATATGAGGATAACGTTAATGGGAATACATATCCTTTCTTCCTCATGTTTAGGTACTTCACATTCACGACAACCATTTATCTATAAATTTCAAGGAAAATAAGAAAATCACTGACATAATGAGTAATTTAGTTGGGGCCTTTTCATAACCTCCTATCTGCATATAGGTGAACCTGTCAAATTGAATATAAAAACTTCCAAATCTCATGATCAAAGAACCAGCTTCAGGATAAATTCAGAGCTCAAGATTTATGTCAAGTCTTCTCACAACCACCATTAAGAAGGGATCATTGATGCAACGGTAATATTTCATCCCAGTGTGCTTAGTATGCTAAGGGAAATAACTATACATAGGTGTGTCTGGTGTTAAAGACCCTTGAGTTCTCATCCCGATCCAAACAACCTCTTGACTGGCTAAGATATACACTAGATATGAGTACATATGGAAGGCAACAATTTGTTGATAGTTAGCCAGTTGCTCATTCAAATGATAAATTATAATCTCAGACCAATTAATGAATTTATTTTCACTACAAATTAACAAAATGAACCAACACATCCAATTCTCAAAAGAGTCGGTACTTGCACTCCCAACCACATGGTGCAATAAAGTGATGATATCAAAAATTTCATCTTTAAAATGAGCTCTTTTCAAATTTGAAGGCAGTTGAGACTTACCTCTTTTCTCAAATTTCAGCTAGCTCCTTGCAATAGAATTCTTGCACCAATCTTCATTCACTTTGAAAAATTCCACACCCATTGCAACAAACATTTCTTTGAAATAGTCCCTCTTCAAAATCCTCATGGCACGAGAAACAGTTTCAGGGGTAATTCTTGCCACTACTGACCCATCTGCAACTTTAATTTTGTGGGCTTCTGAAATATACCTTTTTGCACACACAACCACCAAGTCTATATTCTGCACAAAATTTGGGAAGCCTCCTACTTGTGCCAAACCACTTTGTAAAATATTCTCCTCGAACGGTGTCCTATCACTTCGTTCCTAGTGCATCCATAATTCCCCCAAGTTGATGTGTCCTAGTTCAGTATCCTTTACACTGGACCAACTGCTCTCAATGCCAGAAAGATGAGGGGCTCCCTGGTATTGAATTTTCATCCCAGATTGCATGAGCATGAATGCACAGAGAAAGATCACCTATTCCTTGAAGAATAATTGTAAAGAATAGAAATGAACACAACTAAATAACTTAGAGAAAATCCCGCCACCCAAGCCATGTCGTCATTTCGACAAGATGTACTTTAAGTGTTGCATTAATGTGGCATTTAATTTATTCCTCGAAAAAGGAACCTCAAGATTTCACTTTCCTTTCAAAAATATTGAAAAGACAACTTTAAGATTTGTCATACATATCCTTAAATGAGAAGGTGGCACCTAGAAAACTGGGAAATATGTTGCAATATCGCGAGATTGCGAAGGACTAGAACATTAGAACCATAAGTCAAGGGTTATGAAGTTTTTGAAACCTCTGACTTACCGACCACAAAGACAATTGGATGAGGGTTGAAAGATCAATGGAAGAAATACCAAGTCATGGGATCGGGGGGTTAAGAAACTTAAGAACTCTGTGACCTGGTTAAGGAACTTGAAGAACCAACAACTAGGTTGCAATACTTTTGAAACCCGTGACTTCTAAACAACTTTTAAAGGCAACGAGGACAACACAAATTCTAAAACAAATGAAATGAAGACTCGATAGACCCAAGAAGGGAAGCCTAAAATTTGCATAACTCAAATTTGAATTTGGGATAGCATATCCAAATGGGACAATACTAATAGTTAGATAGAACAGCATGGCACAATCATTCATGGGTAAGATGGAGTGAAAACAAACAAACAAAATGAAACTATGATAAGGACAAGCCCAAGAACATTACCATGCAAATAATTTCAAGTCTTTCCCATTATAGGAAAAAGGTAAGAGAGTACCACCTTGGTGAGCTAGCAGGAAAGTATTATCTCTAACAACCTGCCTGATCTAAAAAAGTCTTGTCCACAGAGAATCAGACTTATTATGTGCTCCTTTCGGTTCTTTCCTCCTATCCCAAAGAAGTACATAATCTCCAACTGCAAAACTTCTTTGCCTAGCCTTCTTATCAAAAATTCTCTTCACCATTTGTTGATGTTTAGCAATCTTGTCCACCACCATTTCTCTTTGTTCTTCCAATTTGTTCAAGTACATAATTTGTTTCTCTAGTGCAGATTGAAATTGTTCATCCTCTATAGCCTTTTGCAAATTCAATGTTGAGAGTTCTAGAGGGATCAGTAGGATGCTATCAAAACCATACACCAGTTGAAAAGGGGACATACCAATAGCCCTTTTATATGTTATTTTATCTGTCCATAAAGCATCATATATCTTTGTATGTCATCCCCTTTTATTTAAATCTACCAACTTTTTAACAATTGAAATTATTTTTTTATTACTTGACTCAGCTTGCCCAATACCTTGGGGATAATAATCAAATGAATGTGCTAAGATGATACCATAATCATAGTAAAAGAGAGTGATTTCAGTAGATGAAAAAGAGCTACAATTATCAGTAACAAGCTTCTTCGGAACACCAAACCTTACCAAAATGTTTTCCTTCAAGAATTTTCACAAAATCTCTGAAGTGGTTTATTTAACTGGAATAGCTTCAACCCACTTGGTGAAATAATCAGTAGCAGTCAAAATGTATGTATGTCCAACACTAGAGTTGGGTTAATAGGGCCAATAAAATCTAGACCCCACTATAGGAAAGCTTCATCTATCACCATAGGTTTTAAAGGTAATGTTGCAAGATGGGGTCTTCCAGTAAACCTCAAACATTTTTTTCGCACTTGGATACCCATTCATAGGCATCCTTGGACATGTCTAGACAATAAAATCTTTCACGTAAAATCTTGAAAGTTTTCAGTGAAGCTGAAAAATGACCACCACATGCTTCATTACGAAAGGCTTCTAGCAACTTCTTTTGTTATTCTTTATCAACACACCTTAGGAATGTCTTGTCCGCACCCCTTTTATATAGATTTCCTTCTCAAAGGATGTATTTACTGGCTTTGAGTTTTAAGCTCCTTTTTTCTTTAGATGACAGGTGTGATGGACAGTCACCATAGGTTAAGAAATAAAAAATATTAGAGAACCATTCATCTGTTGTATTGGTGAAAAGGACCAAAGGAAAATGTTCTTCCTTAGTATCTTTATTTTTGCAATCATCTTGCACAAACCCTTCCCTCTACCTAGATTAGTGGGTTCAATATCTATATCATATTCTTGTACCTTCACTACCCAAGATCCTTGTTTATTACATCCAATCTCTTGTTGGGTAAGGATACTTTTAACAGCAGTCTCTGGAACAAATATAGTTGTATGAGAAAGTAGAACATAAAATCTAAAACTTTTCAAGTCTTTCACAACAACATAAGCATGTTTATCCAATGGATAATACTTAAGTTCATACTTCTTAAGAGGAGTACTCATAAAGGAAATAGGAGCTTCAATACCTTGTTCATTCTTCTGCATCAAAATGGCTAATAAGGTATGCTCTAATGTGTAACAATATATGATGATTTTTTTTGTGAAATCAAGGTGCACTAATGTAGGTGCATTTGCGATAGCAACTTTTGTGTCCTAAAAGGCTTGCTTTCCTTCATTACTCCTTTTGAACACAAGACAATTTTTCATCATGTCAAATATAGGCCTTGTTAATTCAGCAAAGTCAAGTACAAACTTTCTTAAGAAATTCACTTGACCAAAGAAGGATCCAGTGCCATATTTATTTACAAGTAATCCTAATTGCATAATAGCCTTCACACTTTCAAGATCAACTCTAATCCCCTCTTTTGAAACTATATGACTCAAGATCTTTCCTTCAGTTACAACAAAGATAGAATTTTTAGGATTTAAAGAAATCCCATGTTCTCTACAACGCTACAATATTACTTCAAGATAATTCAAGGGATTATCTCTTTTCTTAAAGAAGACTATTAGATCATCCAAATAAATCACAATGATTTTATTCCTTAGATCACCAAATGACAAGTCCATGGCCCTTTGAAAATTTGCCCTTACATTTATAAGACCAAATGGCATTCTATTATAAGCAAAGACGCCAATGGGAGTAGTGAAAGTCATTTTAAATTGATCCTTCGGGGCTACTTCAACCTGATTATAACCTAAGAATCCATCAAGCATAGACATCATTTTAGAACCAGGGACTATTTACAATATGTCATCCATAACATGTAGTGGATAATTATCTTTTAAGGAAGTCTAATTTAAGTTTCTAAAATCAACACATATCCTTATTTCCCCATTCTTTTTCCTAACATGAACTAGGTTAGCTACCCACGTAGAATGGTGGATGGGGTAGATAATTTTTTCTTTCGGCATTTTATCTATCTCACTGAAAATAGCTTCTACCACTTTAGGATTATAGATTCATTGTTTCTATTTGTAAGGTGTAGCACCAGGTTTTAATGGAATCTTATGTTGTAAATCTCCATTTCTAAACTTCTTCAAATCAGCATAACACCATGCAAAGACATCTTTGTAATGTATCAACAAAGAGATTAATTTTTCTCTCTCCTAAGGAGAACAACACTTTCCAATACAAATAATTTTAGGGTCTTCTTCTGTGCCAATATTGACCCGATCAAAATTAGCAGATGATTCAACAAAAACTTTACTGTTTTGTTTCAAATATAGATCATGTCTATTGAATAAATCTTCAAGAGAAACTAAACCTTTAGGAATCTTGTTACCTTTCAACTGAATAACTTCAGTCCCTTTTTCATCAGGAGTAGTAATATCACCTTCCAAAATATCATTACTCATATCATCACTTCCTTCAAAGAATATATTGGCAAAAAGATTCAACCTTTTCTAGGAATGCAATGATTTGTTGATCACTATTAAATACTTGCCTATGATTCACATTATCAAGAACACTAGGTCGGTATACAATCTCAATTTGATAAGGTTTATCCTTAAAATTAGGATGTGGTAGAAATAATGAGGTTGAGACTACTAGGGAGGCAGCCCTAGTGTTCTGATCTCTCAAAACTGCTTCTATAGAAAAGGCATCCAAATCCTCAATATAGTCCCACACTTTTTTTCTGTAATACTCAAGCCATTTTTTTTTCATTGTATAGACCTTCTTAATTTGTTTGATAGCCAATTCCGCATCTCCCATAGCTCTCAACTGCAAAATACCTTTTTCTTTAGCTACACTCAGACCAAGTAGTAGGGCTTCATATTCCATTGTATTATTGGTATTAGAAAATTCTAATTTGAAAGAAAAAAGGAAATTTATAACCATTTGGTGAAACCAAGACTACCCCTACACCTGATCCAGCACTAGAACAACTTCCATCAAATTTGAGTGTCCAAAATTCATTGATTAAGTCAGGATTGAATAGGTCTAGACATTCTCCTTGTGTTGAGGAGCACATATAGGTACCTGGCCCAATTTCCACAAATAGAATGTTTGCCCTTGGATTCCCGGATTTTAATATTGTGAACTAGGTCTTAGGTTCAGGGTTTAGACATACCTTCTTCTCATCCAATGGTATTAAAGTGTGAGACCAGTCCATTTGTATCTTCCCACCTAGGTCTTTACAAGAACTCCTACTTAAAATCATTCCATAACTAGCTGGGATATCAGCAACCAGTATGGTCAATTTCAACCTCTCTTTGGGATAAGAAGCTAGAGCCACTTGAGCATCTTTGATTTATCCTAGGATAGGAACCGGTGAGCCATCCATAGAAAAGCACCTACCATGAGAAGAAGTGAATGAAAAACCTAGGGCATTAGCTATCTGAGCGGGCATCACATTTTTTGAATCTCTAGAATCAATAATGCAATTACTTAACCTAAAACCAACAATCTATAATGACACATAAAAAAAAATCGGTTTTGCAAAAGAATTTTGCTAATCTAGGCATTTATCAATGGAATTTGAACAAATCTAGCTTTCTACATGGATTTCATTTTCATGGGGAGCTTGAGGATTACACTAGGGAGGTGAACACTCTTGTTTGATATATTTAACTATTCTATCCGGTTCTACAGGATTGAGCCTTAAGTATTCAGCTTATGAGATCTGAATTTTTCTATTTTTACATGACTCAACTATATCAAATGAACTGGGAACAAGAGTATCAGAGGGGAGAATGGATGGTACCTCAGTTGGTGTACATTTGGATATAATTTGCTCTAGTTTCTTGAGTTTAGGAGTGGTTTTTCTCTCTAGGATATATTTTGGGACCAAGGATGAACCACTTGCTTGTCCTTTGGCTTGTTGTCCCCTTCTAAATACAGCACAATTAGGATAATAAATTTTAATATACACATCTTCTCCTACTTTGGTATCTAATTCATACTCAAATAAATTGACACCGACATCATTAAGTTGGCTAGACTCCTCCATATATGCTCCTTCAACATGTTCATTGGTTGAAAGCATTTGCATAAATCTAACCATTTCCAAGCAGGTAGCTCCATCATGAGCTGAGGTTAGTGAAAATTGGACATCATATGATTGTTTATGCTAGAGGAAGGCACACCTTCAATATCCAATCTTTGGGTTGGTCTAGTCAATGGAAATGTCTTGTTATAACCTCCCTGAGAACCATAATCTTTTCTTGGCACATCTTTATAGAGTGGCTATGAAGAACTTTTGGGCATTTGTCTCTTTAAAGTGATTATATCATTAGCCAGTCTTTGTATAACCGGATCAGTGGAGTTCATTGTTGAGGGTTTACCAGTTTGTAGTTCCTTTTTTCCATTTCCCAACAATAATTAAGTCATCTTCTATTGATATGGTTCTTTCTTGGGCAACCTCTAAATTAGCTACACCTTCTCTTTTAATAGTGAAACTTACATCTGGTGGTAGAGTATAATGAAAAATCATTTCAACAAATCATCTCCAAGTCTCATATTCTCAGGAATTCTATTATACAATTTATTAAATTTGTCTATGAATTCCCTCATTGGTTCGTGTATCTCTTTCTTCATAGAGGCCAACTAAGCAACTAGGACTTGCTCATTTTCTGCAGACTTAAATTTGCTTTCAAATTTTGATCTCAAAGTAGCCTAGTCATTAATAGAACCATTTGGAAGATGGTAGAACCAATCGGCAACAACATCAATCAAAGACTCTACAAAAATCCTCATAGCAACATCTCCATGTTGTACTACAAGGATAGAGGAAGCAACAAAGAAAGCTTGCATGTGTTCTTTGGGAGTAACCTTCCGATCTCCTCTGAAATTGGGTATAATTTTCCCTGAACCCTTTGGAAATTCATGAATTTGAGCCCCTAGGGTGAGAGGACCTATTTTGGATCCCCATGGAACAAGTGGAGGTTGAGCCATCACGACAGGGTTATAGATAGGAAAATTTATTTGCAAGGGAAGAACAGTGTTGTGTAAAAGAAGAGCCTGAGAAGATGTATTAGAAACCCCTGGGATACTTTTTTTAGAGGGAGTGGATGGTGGTTTGCTAATAAACTTAACCTTTTGGTTAGGTGGGAAGGATGAGAAATGAATCGCTTCTAATAATTCAAAATCTTTATCCAGAATCCCTTTCTTTCTATCTCCCCTAGTATATCTCTTAGAATCCAAATTTGAATAAAACAACAATAGTTTTCAGAGTCACCAACTTTCACTTACTGATTGTTTTTTGGAATATTTTGTCTATTGTTCAACTGATTCCTTTGATTTGCAGCCTGCTTCCTGGGATGGTTGTTTGGAGCTTGCACCGAAAGAACTCTATCTCTTCGAGCTACAGGTACAACATTTTATATGAAAACAATTTCTTGAGCTTCCTCGAAAGGCATGGCATTTTCCCTTATAATTTCACCAAGTTATTCTTCTTCTTCTAATACCTCATTAACCCGATGATATTGAAGGTTGGTTCTTCTCTATTTCCAAGAAAGTAGTCGATGATTATTTATTGATCACCAACTAACCAATCTACGTTAGGCTGGAGAATTGGAGCATTTCATCTTTGAATAACCATAACTATTATTCATAAAGCAACTCATAATACATATATTCTTAATTCAATATCCAGTGGAGTCACCAAAAATCTGTTGGTTTACAGATTTGTCACCTAACTCTATATTCTCATGCCCATGGAGGTGACAAATGTATGAACAGTTGAACTGATTATAATGGTATTTTACACCAATTCTCTACTTATTTTACAAGGTGGAAGCTACCTTCTAAAGATATGCAATGAATATTTTTTTATCTTATATTGCTTTTAAGCAAAAAGCAAAGAAAAAGGTAATGCTTTGAACTAGAAAGCTTAGGAAGGTATACCCACATTTCTAAATAATCAAATCATGAAAGTTCAAAGACTTCAGAGCAATTTTTGTACTGAATAAAATATTTTCACAATCATCACATATCCACTACTATAAATCTTTATTCAAAGATAAGCATTTCACAATGAGGAAGCAAATTAAACATCCATTACTCCAATATAAATAAAGATAATTTTTGGCAATATATTCAATATAAGAAGAATAACATTCAGAAACCATAACAAAAAGTTTATGCTTGTCTGAACTTCACCATATGTATTCTCTATATTAGAATAACTAGATATCAAAGCATAACAGAATTTTAGGTCTTAATGAGAAAAAAAAAGTTTGCCCAAAATGATCCTACTTCCTATCTCCAAACCCATATAAATAGATTACATATCAAAACTATCTTTAGAACGGTTTCTTGAAGACAACCATTTTCAAAATAATAGATTTATAAAAGTATTTTAAAACAAGATATGAGCCAAATTAAGAAAATAACATAAACAAGAAAAATAACTATGCAATGGTCCCTCCTCTCACCTGTTGGTCTTCGACATGTTCAATATCCTGCTCCTCCAATATGGCCTCCTATATCTTCATCATGGCCCTCTATTCTCGGTATCTGGTGACAATAGCAATAATACTTTTGCTCCTAGGTGTAGTGGTGATCTATAACCTAGTTCTCCACTTAGTTAGTGCTTTTTCTGCCTCAACTAAAGCTTTGTGCATGTTGTCACTCCCAAAATTGAATGAATTTAAATACATTTTCAAATGGACAAGTTTTCCCAATAATTATCCGGTGACTGTTTTGGGATCAACTATTTCTTTGTTAAATACCTCTTTAAATTTCAGAGATATTTCCTTGATGTCCAGTAGTTTCTCCTCAAATTCATTTGTGATGTCCAATTCTAAGAGGCTGCAATTCTTTTTTATTTCTAACAGCATTTCAAAATATTGTTCCAATATTTTATTGATCTCCATCATAAAATTATCATACATTGATAATTTCCAATCTAGAGAATCAAACCAAGAGGGATCAATTTCCTTAGAAACACTTGCCATTTTGTCTTTAATTAACAACACAGGCTCCATGGTGATAAGTTTTGAGACTTCTTTAGAGAGTACATACGTGTTACCTTTCTCTTTTCTAACCTGTTGAAGCTCATTTACTAGCTCTTTCCTTTTATTGGATATCCAAGTGTAAGACTGTACAAATCTATTAAGGAAGAAAAGAGCTTCTTGATAAAGTTTCTCTATCCATTCATTCACAACCTTTGTAAAAATTAGATTCTTCTTAATTTTTTGTATTGTATTAGAATCAATTCCTTCAACATGAGAGCTTGAGGCTTCTTCAGGTGCAGGGGTTACAATGGATGAAATAAAATTGCTCAGTGAAAGAACCTGAGACTGCAAATTTAAGTTCTCTTTCCTCTCCTCTTTCAATCTTTTAATCAATGCGCCAACAGAATAATTTGCATGATAAACATCACCTTTGAGAGTAGAGGGTCTCTCATATCTACATGGGATATTTTATAATCAGCCTTAGTTATTTTATTTTTATTCAAATATTTAACCGAGTTTGCAATCTAAAACACTTGGTGGCCAGAGGTAGTATCAGTCACTATTCTTGACATTCGCATAGCCTTCTTAAGCTTCGAGGTGCTTTGTAGCAGTTTACCAAATGTGTCGACTTCCATTGTCATTGTTGGGATGCTCTTTCTCTTCTTTTCCACTACTTTTTTTAACTGCATGGGGAAAGATGTCACTAGGTCGGTATCTCTATTTTCAACGACAGATTCATTTTTTTCACCAGAAGAAACAAAACAAGTACATTATCAAGTGGGGAAGTGGGAACTTCAAATAGTGGGGGAAACGAGCTATCATTAGCAATATGTTGAAAAATGGCTTCAGAGTCTACAAGGGTTGACTTCACCTCGCTGATCTTCTTCTTTGGAGTAGATTAAGGCAAGTTGTCTTATTCATAGATTGATTTCAATTTAACCACCTCCTCTAGCCTTTTGTCATCTCCTCCTAATTATGAATTTGCACTAGATAAATTTTTTTCATGTCTTCCTGACGAAGCACACACACCAGAACCTTGTGTAGACCCTTGTTCATTGGTTCTTGATGCTCTCTGCTCATGAGGAGAGCCTACATTTTCACACTATTTTCCATCCAACCAATTTTCATTCCTCTTTAGCACTGCAGCAGAGCGAACCTTCAAATCTAAAACCTCCTTCTTCAACCAATTGATTCGAGAAAGGGGTTTTGAAATTAGAGCCTGATATTCAAGGTCAATGACCTCCAAATTGTCTTCAACACCTTCTGGGATGTGGAAAGGGAGACCAAAAGACTAGAATTTCCCCAAAGTAAGTCTCATATAATATCTTCTCTGCACTTCCCTTTCATCTATGTAATCTTCCCATAAATCTTCTAAATTTGAATGGTGCTCGTAAGAACTAGACCCATACAAGTTTTTCTTCACATAATTTTTACTATCAAAATTAGCTCTCATTGACAAATAATGGAAATTAAATTCACTAAGGGCCTTCTCTACCCCTTTAGCAACATCATTGTTTTTGAAAGTATATGATGATAGTGTTAATGAGAATGCATATCCTTTATTCCTCATGTTCAGGTACTTCACATTCATGGTAGCCATTTGTTTATAAATTTCAAGGAAAATAAGAAAATCGCTATCATAATAGGGAAATTTAGTTGGGGCCTTTTCATAACTGCCTATTTGTAGATAGGTGAACTTGTCAAATTGAATATTAAAACTTCCAAATCTCATGATCAAAAAGGTAGCTTTAGGAGAAATTCAAAGCTCGGGATTTTCATCAAGTCTTCTCACAACCACCATTAAGAAAGCATCATTGATGTGGTGATAATCTTTCATCCCAGTTTGCTTAGTAAGCTAAGGGAAATAACTATACACAGGTGTGTCTAGTGTTAAAGACCCTTGAGGTCTCAACCCAGCCCATACAACCTCTTGAATGGCTAAGATATACACTAAATATGAGCACATATGGAAGGTAGCAGTTTGTTGAAAATTAACTAGTTGCTCATTCAAATGATAACTTATAATCTCAGACCAAGTAATGAATTGATTTTCAATACAAATTAAAAAAATGAACTGACACATCCAATTCTCAAAATATTCGGTACTTGCACTCCCAACCACACGGTGCAATAAAGTGACGACATCAGAAATTCCATCTTTCAAATGAGCTCTTTTCAACTTTGAAGGTAGTTGAGACTTACCTCTCTTCTCTGATTTCAGCTAGCTCCTTGCAATAGAATTCTTGCACCAATCTTCGTTCGCTCTGAAAAATTCCACACCCATTACAACAGACATTTCTTCGAAATTGTCCCTCTTTGGAATCCTCAAGGCGCGGGAAACAATTTCAATGGTAATTCTTGCCACTACTGACCCGTGTGCAACTTTACTTTTGTAGGCTTCTGGAATATATCTTTTTTGCACATGCAACCACCAAGTCTGTATTCTACACAAAATTTGGGAATCCTCCTACTCGCGCCAAACCACTTTGTAAAGTCTTCTCGTCGAATGGTGTCCTGTCACTTCGTTCCAAGCGCATACAGAATTCCCCCAATTTGATGTGTCCTAGTTCAGTATCCTTTACATCAGACTAGTTGCTCTTAATGCCAGAAAAATAAGAGGCTCCTTGGTATTTAATTTCATCCTAGATTGCATGAGCACGAATGCACAGAGAAAGAGCACCTTTTCCTTGAAGAATAATTGCAAAGAATAGAAATGAACATAGTTGAATAACTTAGAGAAAATCCTATCACCTAAGCCATGTTGTCATTTCGACAAGACATGCTTTGTGTTGCATTAATGTGGGATTTAATTTATTCCTCAAAAAAAGAACCTCAAGATTTCACTTACCTTTCAAAAATCTTGAAAAGACAACTGTAAGATGTGTCATACATATCTTTAAATGAGAATATGGCACCTAGAAAACTAAGAAATTTGTTGCAATATCACGAGATCGTGGAGGATTAGAACATTAGAACCAAAAGTTAGGGGTTATGATGTTTTGGAAGCCTTCAACTTACCAACCACAAAGACAACCGAACGAGGGTTGAAAACTCAATGGAAGAAATGCCAAGTCGGGGGATTGGGAGGTTAAGAAACTTAAGAACTTCACAACTTGGTTAAGGAACTTGAAGAACCAATGACTAGGTTGTAATACTTTTGAAACCCACGACTTCTAAACAAAATTTAAAGACAGTGAGGACAACATGAGTTCTAGAACAAATGAAATGAAGACTCGATAGACCCAAGAAGGGAAGCCTAAAATTTGCATAACTCAAATTTGAATTTGGGGTAACAATATAGCAACTCTTACTTACACTAAAAATTTCATCTCAATTTCCTCATTTGATTTAAAAATAAATGCAAAATATAATTGAAGGTTGGAAAACACAATGTGGTTTGCCATTTATTTCATTCTATACGTTCAAAGCTACATGGTGGAGAGCACGAGGAGGAATGTCTTGAAAATATTTTGTTAATTAGACAATAGGAATGAAAGGCACTATTTTATAAACACCTGGTGTTTTCCAACAACCATTAACAATGTGTATGATTGCACGTTGGAAAACACAGTGGGAGGTGAGTGCATTATTTATGAAACCTCCAACCCACACAATGTTGTAAAACCATCTATGGACGCAACTAATCTCTTGATAAAACACACCTATGTACCTAAAAAAATGCATAAAAACATACATAAAAACACACATAGAAACATACATAACATGATGGGATGCCATAGTGTAGGGCCCGCCAAGATGAATGATAAATTTGACGAAACTGGAAGATGGGAAGAAATGTCACAGTGAGGGAAGCGTGGAGATAATGGTGGCATGTCAACTTGTTTTTCCCAACTAACCACTTAGGTTGTTACGTCTAAAGGGTTTTACAACATTGTGTGGGTTGCAAATTTCTTAACACCTGGTGTTTTCCAATTTCATTACATTCTTACTATCTTATTCACAAAAGGTTCTCAAGACAATCACAAAACATACCAAATTGAGGTGAGGGATGAGTAACCACTTGGGTTGTTACTTGTAAAGGGTTTTAAAACATATGTGGGTTGCAGATTTCATAAAACCAGTGCTTTGCAACCTTGAATTTTATAAAACAGTATGAATGTCTTGAAAAGTGTTTGTTAATTAGACAGTAGGAATATAATGAAAGACACTATTTTATAAACACCCAATGTTTTTCAACAACCATATACATGCATAGCATGATTGTAAGTTGGAAAACACAGTGGGAGGTGAGTACATGATTTATAAAACCTCCAACCTAGACAATGTTGTAAAACCCTCTACACACTAAAGCCAAATGAAATCCCTCATTTTCCCTACTACTTCAAATTCGTTGGCATTGTGGCTTGCACGAGAAGCTAGTTGTGCAACACATGCGAGAAGGGTGGCGTGACTAATACATGCATTTTAAATTATAAAAAGTATTGTTATTGTCTGTCAACTCGGTAGATGTCAAGTCTTCATGTTGATGTGTTTTATCGGGAGAGTGGCATGGGGGATGGGGTGTTATGTTATAATGTCTATGCATAGATGTGTTTTATTAAGAGATGAGCTTCTCCCATTATTTATCACTTATTACTTAAACGAAAGAAAATAGGTTCACCAATAAAAATGAAGGGAAATAGGGTTATGATGGACCTATCTTCCTCTATTTCATTAGGAAATGAGATCCAAACAAAGAATTGACTTACTACCCTTAGGTGAGTCAACTCAAGATGTGAATCTGCGAATTTCCTTATGACTAAAGGACGGGGATCAAGGTCAAACAACACTTTATGGAGAAAAACTAAAAATAGTAAACTAACACCAAAATGCAGTTTAACACTTAAAATAGCAAGATTAAACTCAATATTGACAGAACATACAATCAAATTGCAGATCAGAGAAGGGTAGATCTGAGTTTACCTTTCACCAAAAGTCAGTTTATGAATTTTATTTGGGACTCATTCGCCCAGGGGTGAATGAATCCACTATCAGGGATCTTCTGCAACTCCTGGGAGCCTCTGATAGAGATGTGAATTTTCCAATCTATCCAAGTGGTAGTTTCGGAATGTCAAAAATAAATTCTACAGATGAGTTTCTGTGAGATGACAACTTTTGCAACTTCTTCAATTTTTCTCTTCAAGAGATCTTCAAGCTTTCTTCCACCTAGATTTGTAAACACAACGTGAAAGGAAAAAATTGTTTGTTTTTGGTGAATGGGGGTTTGCCTTAGTCAAACCTCGTTTTGGTAATTAAACCTTGAAATGAAATGAAACATGAAAGAGGGAATGAAGAATGAACAATACTATGTTACCACTCAACAAACCCTTGAATAAAGCTTGGAATGTAAATCTACAACTTGCATGAAATGGCTTCAATAGATGTGGATCTTGATACTTGAATCTTGCTTTGAATCTTTGACTTGAATGCTTGATTTGATCATGAAACCTACACCACAATGTTAGCTCTAAAAATATGCATGATGCAAGAAGACTTTGACATGACAAATGGATCTTGAATGTTGCAATAAAACTATGATAAATATTCTTTTGAATGCCTTTGATCACAATATTTTCCTTAGGAATGCTTCTTGAAATCTTCTAGCTTGAAAACTCTAGGTGAAACATAGTGAAATAACCTTATATTTATAGATATGTATCTTCAATTTCTCAAAATTCAAATATCACAAGTAAACATTGAATCACAGATTTGAATATGTTAAAATACCACCAAAAACATAATCTAAATTTAGGTCCTAAGGTCTAAGGAGGACCCATTCACCCCGAATGGGTCCCGAGTCCATAAACCTAAGACACACATTGCTCAATGAGAAGTGTTATGTTTAGGCATTAATGAATGTCGGGTTTCCTCTTCGAAAAATGTAATTAATAGACTTGGTAAATGAATTAAGGGGCCAATTAAGGAAAAATTAAGCTCAATTAATTAAAGGATCCCTAAATAAATGTGAAAGTGTAAAGGGGTACACTTTACAACACTAAATTAAGGCACAATTAAGTCCATTTTAACTAGGAGGGCCCAAACAAGTGAGAAAATGTAAAGGGATACATTTTTTTTCGCTACAATTACTAATTGTTTAATCTATCTATATGGAAAACACTTTGTGTTGTGGGTTTTTTCATTATGCGGGTTGAAAGTGAAAGGTTGGAGAGCAGGGGGTGGAGTTGCAGGTGGCGGCGATGAAAAACCAACTGAATTGAGGTGAGGGGTTTGTAACCGATTGGGTTGTTACTTCTTAAGGGTTTAAAAACATTATGTGGGTTGCAGATTTTGAAAAATTAGTGTTTTGCAAACTTATAACAAGTCTTACGCAGAGTAAAGATTGTGTTTCAATTTCTTAATATGATCCAAATATACATGCACAGTATGATTGCAGGTTGGAAAACACAGTGGGAGGTGACAACATGATTTATGAAACCTCCAACCCACACAATGTTGTAAAATCCTCTACACCCTAAAGCCAAATACCTTATTGCGTGTTTATAAAATAGTGCCTTCCATTACATTCCTATGGTCTAAATAACAAAAACTTTTCAAGAAATTCATACTGTTTTGTAAAATTCTAGGATGCAAAACACTCAATTTTATGAAACATGCATCCCACTTAATGTTTGAAAACCATTTACAAACAACAACCCACTTAATGTTTGAAAACCCTTTACAAAAACCAACCCATTTTATTTTTTAAAACCCTTCAAAAACAACCCATGGAACTCCCTTCTGAGCTCGATAGCAACCTTCACAATGAGAATGTCGAAAATGACAACGTTTTGGGGTTTTTGTCCATTCCAAATTATGATTTTGAAAACCCATCGACGTAGAACCCACATTGTGTTTTCCTTTCTAGTTTATCTAAACGTTATTCATTTATTCAATGAAAACATTGAAATGGCAGAATTAAAAAACCCTCAACATAAAAGCACATAAACAGTTCTGCATTTCAAATGAAAACCCCTTTTCGCAAGGAAAACCATTAGAAACTTGTCACTAAAAACCCATCTTCACAACAAATAGCCATTCAATTTATTTAGTGAGAACATTAAAATAGCAAAATTAAAAAACCCTCAAAACAAAAGCACATAAACAGCTCTACATTTCAAATGAAAACCCCTTTTTGCAAGGAAAACCCTTCGAAACTCATCATTGAAAACCCATCTTCGCAACAAATATTCGTTCAATTCTTCATGATTCCTAGGAAAAATGGAAAAATGACATATATTTCTAGTAGATATACATACTTGCTAGCTAATTGTATGTGCTTGTCAAATGCATTTTGGTAGGGAGAGTGTCCGCTTTGCTTCGGCCTCTAAACAACTACAACTCCCTTTCACACTCCCCAACAACCTCCAAAATGTGAATGCCGAATATGGCAACGTTTTGGGATTTTTTTCCATTCTAATTCTTTATTTTGAAAACTTGTTAGAGTTGCCACACTTTACTGATGATAGGACAGGTGACGACACTCCAAATGGCACGTGCCAAACATCCATTAGCTTGGTCCATCAAGTCTTTTTGTCGATGTGTTTTGTCAGGAGAGTGGGATGGGGGATGGGGTGTTATTTACGTCGAAGGCGTATCCAATTTGAAAGAGAGCAACCTAACTTTTAAAATCAACGGTTGACGTCTCTCTACACAACCTGGCCTACAATTGAAATGATTGTCGCCATTGATCATCTTCTACAACCAGTTTGAAAGAGGTCAAGCTAAAATTTATTTCAGCGTATTCAATTTGAAAGAGGGCAACCTAACTTTTAAAATCGACGGTTGACCTCTCTCTACATGACCTAGCCTACGATTGAAATGATTGTCGTCATTAATCATCTTCTGCAACCAGTTTGAAAGAGGTTGAACTAAATTTTATAATCAACAGTCAAGTCTTTATGTGAGCCCTTGCAAGATGATGTAACTGATCACACCCCTACATTTGTTTCATCCGGTCTTTCCTGATTCACTGTGTGATTCGATCGTCTCAATCTACAATCAATGTACGTCGATATTTGGAAGTTGTGAGCAAACACTACAAGTGGACTACAAATGCCATCTCAATTTACCCAACAATGATTTGGATGTCTTCTTACACCATGCAAGACATTTGGTTCGATCTTGACTATCTTTGTCAAAATTAGTAATGTGCAAAAATATTTGTATGTCGCAGAGAAGACATGAGAGCTATCTTGCAAATGAAATGCTATTAACTACTCCTGTATACCTTCAATCTCACCTAATTGAAAATTTAATTCTATCAACTGCTCCTTCATACCTTCAATCTCACCTCACTGCCGCATGGGATCTTCATTGCAAAACTGGCCACCTTTGAAATCAAAAGATGAGTTGAAGAGTAGTTTATCTAAAATATTTTCCAACTTTCATGGAATGCTTGATAGTTTCCTTCATGGTTGTCATGGGAATCACCTACTTACCTCTCCAATGAATGAGGTACTCATTTATCTCTTGATTCCTTTATAGATGTATGTATAGTGCTCTAAATTCAATTTCTTGGCTTTCGTTTAGAGTTTTGTTCTTTACTAACTCTGCAACTCCAATTCCTACTTATGTCAAGATCAGTAAACAAATAAAATCAAGTCTCCAACCCATCAGTTATAAGCCCATTCCCACAATATTAATGACATACAAGTATACGGAGAATGGATACACACCATGCTCAAACTTCACTAATGAGAAGCCAAAATTTTACTAACAAACAAACTTATAAGAACCATGAGACTGATCAGGCCTTCTAATAGTCATATTAAGCAAAAGAATCTCTAATATGAAATTACAAGAACAAAAAAAATAATAGCCATATTCAAGTCCTTAGAGGAAAGGATAGTCAACAACAAAGGAAAATAAATCCCTATAGTTAGGTTTTTGTTTTTTTAGCCAATCTTGCAATACCCAGAAACTCATTGATTTCATCAAGCCCTGAACCACATGAAATTATTCCTTCAATACAGAGTTTATGTTAAACCTTCTTTTGATTTAGTGGCTTATAACATAAAAAATTTGAGCCCACGCAATGTTTCCGCTAAACATTGCTATAAACATTGCTAAACCTGCAATGTTGTAATGTCTTTCAACTCCAAGACCTATATGGATTTCATAAAACAAAGAAAATTGCTTCTCTAATGAACCATCATTAACTGAGAATCTAGCAAGAAAATGGCTACAACACAAAATTAAAACAATTTAAAACCAAAGCTTGCTCTCCATTTTATATTTCCTCCTCTCCCACATACCCTTCTAACTGTCTTATTGCTTGACAAATTTGTCATTGCAGGCTTTGAAATTCCACCTAAAACCCTACACATACCCTACTACATAAAACCTATGTCCAGCCTCAGAGCTCTCCATTTAACATTTCCTCATGTGACACAACCCTTATTTATTCATCTCATTTACTGTTAATATTTATCCAACCAACAAAAAATTTACTTTACTCCTTTGGCACGATAAAAGGAAACTATCCGTGGAAGAACATAATTTGGCAACGGACCCAACAATGGCGATTAGAGGGGCCATATTACTAAGTTGGTAGGAAGAAGTTAGGTATGAATTCTTAACCAGAACAAAAATAAATAAAAATAAAAAATACTATGAAAATGATTTTGACATTTATTTAAATGTGCCCATGTATTTTATATTAGTGTTTCGGCTAAAAGATTGGTTTGGACAAATCTTTCTCCCTATAGACTTGGGATAAATACTTATATTAATGGAACCTAAATTTTCTAACTATATAATATGTTTGGATGGGCATGGGAGCAATCAATTAAGGACATACTCTGATGTGTACCATTAATGTATCTACATCACAAGATTGATTGAATGTATTAAATTATAACCTAAAAATTTGAATTATGGATATGGATTTGGGGTGGGTAATAATTAAATAAATACTAAATCCAAAATAGTTAATGAAGTAGAGATAGTCTTAAATTTGAGCTTGGTTTATATTGTTTGGGTGTTCGGGTGCCATTTTAGCATCCAAAATTAACGGTTTCTTAGTATTGAAAATTAACTATTTATGAGATATAGATCACTAAAAGAATGATTGGATTTTTTTCCTGCAAAAATAAACTTTACTAACTTTCAAGCAAATGCAATTAGCAAGTGTAAAGCCAAATTCCACAACCTTCACCACTATCCTCCCTACTTGTGCCAAAATGGGAGCTTTCAAATAGGGTATGGCAATCCATCAAAGCATCATACTATTTAAATTCATATATTATCTAAGTAATTTTGTTTTCATCCAATTGTGCTACCATGTGTTGTTGCTTCGTGTTGGAATGTTGCTTTTGAGTTGGAACAAATCAATCTCTGTAGATAAGATGATTGAATTTGAATGTACTATTGCCTGCCTCAAACTTCTTTTTTATTACGGCTTTGCTTCAGCCCTATATTTTAGCCATGTTCTTTTTACTATATTAATTTTATTTTTTTTGTTAAAAGAATTGTTGGGCTTTGATTATTTTAGTGGAGTTACTATATTGATTATTCCGTGGAGCTTCTCCTTATGTCTGGAGGTAATACATTAAAAATAAATAAAATATGTGAGAGAAGAGATCCATCCAAATCAAATATTTATCGCAAGAATACATCTGTAAATAGCATTTACTGAAGACAACTCACCATCCGCAAATTAATTTGCATTTACTATACTGCACTTACTCTTCTGTCCAACCGTACAATTATAATGATTCTGCATTACGTTTCGAAACAGCAAACAACTAAAAAAGATTGTTTTACAGTGAGACAGGGTTACGGCAGAAACCTCCCACCATATATAGCCTATCGGCTAAATAGTGTCATATATACCTTTTCTAAAACAATATAATAATCATTTATTCATTAAAATATTAACAATAATTTAAGCAAAAGTAAGAACATTTTGCATCACGATGTTATGGAAGGAAGGTGGCGCGAAGGTGCAGAGTGGCCTGGCCTGCTCTTTTGCGTTGGATTCGCAATTTTTGCGGGCCTTCGGCTCTGCGTGCTATAAAACACTACTCCTTTCTTTAGAGGTGGATTGCCCATACAGTGCGAATAGAAATGCAAGTTGCGTGAAAGAGAGAACCAATTTGGCTTTCTGCAACTGGTAGGATATTTCTCTGCTTTATAAAGGCAAAGATTATGGAAATAATTTGAAACTTGTGCTCTGCAGTCCTTATCTTGCATGTTTTTTTTTCACCTTTGTTTTCTTTTTCAAATGTCGCCTAGGTAGGTGTTACTCTCCTAGTTATGCTTTGGAATCTGGTAGCTGGTAGTTATGTTTCAGTGCTAATATAAGTCCATCACCCATGAACTGTCATTAGGATTTTGATCTTTCTGGATTGAGTGTATTGGGTTTGCAGAACTTTAGGTAATTTAGCCGATGCTCTGGCTTCCCACTAGAGCTCATTCCATTTGTTATTTTGTTTAACTGTTTATTTATTGATTGCGTTTGTGATTTTTGTTTTGGAGTAATAAATTGAATTTTAATGTCAAGTTCAATTGGGTTGGAGCCTGGAATCTTTTCTGATGATATATTTTGTATTTATTGGGTTGTGGTTTAGCAGTACATTGGGGTGTTTCACTCATTAGAATCTAGAGAAATGGGCTATCCATGGTGAGTGTGGGAGATGTTACTGTTGCAAATCAGATTGGATTTATACAGGTCTATTCTAGCTTATAAAATATCATTTTTCTTTGTCGAATCCAAAGATACAGTCTTGGGTGCTGGAAGGTAATGTTTATGTAACAGCCTAAGGAGCATAAATGTTCGAGGATTTGTTTAATGAACATTATTTTCTTGACGGATCAGATTTTCAAGGAATTGTTAACAATAAGCAATTTCTTTGTTTTGAAATGTTTGAACTTTTTAAGAGAGTTTATTATTTTTATTTGTTGAGGGATTGCTGTTTTTCGAACAACTTGGAGTTTCTTACTGTACAAGAGTTCATTATGACTTATCATGTTTCCTTTCGTGAAGAGTTTTTTCATGGTGGAGTATCTTCGGCAATTTGAATTTGATGTCCTGTTAGTTCCTGTGGATATTAGCTGCTTATTGTTTAATGATTTCTTCTTTGACATAAATTGTAATTGTGTTAGGAGAAGCATTTTAAACTTACATCTGACAAAACCAATTTGTTTGGGCGTTCAGCTATTTAAAATTTCGCAATATCTCTAATTTAAATGTCTTAATGTAAATTGTAGTGATGATAGAAGAAGCATGTAAAGTTATATCTAACGAAACCAATCATTGGAGGGTTTCCACCTTTTGAACTTCTGTTCTGGAACAATTTTATGTTATATACAAATTAACAGTAGTCATATATCTTTTGCATAAGTGTTTTGCTTTGTTGTGTTAAATATTTTACAGTTTCAAGTGATATCTATTGGTCTTAGAGCTGTTAGCTGCTTGCTTGAACTGTAATGATGGTATAACAATCATGACAGTTGTTAGTTGAAATTCCTTGTGTAAAGTGTAATGATATATAACAATCATGGCAGTTGTTAATTGAAATTCCTTGTGTAAAGTGTAATGATATATAACAATGCTTTTTAAATTGCATTAATTGCAGTTAAGCACATTCCTTGTGGAATGACATTTAAATTGAAACAGTAGAACAGTGGTTTGTAGATACAAATTTGCAATTATTTTTTCCCTATAGAACAGTGTTTCATGCTCATCCAAAAGGATTTTATTTATTGAGGAAACTCTAAAATTCTTGTTTATGACCAATAAAAAATTTGTTTAACAGTGGACAGTTTTTTCAGCTCATTGTAATCTGGTTTATTATTTATTAAATTCCAATTTGTGATTTAAAAGTTGTTTGAGAGTTGATTAACTTTAGAAGGCTTTGCAAGCTTTTTAAATGGTGGACAAATCTGTTTCATTTCAGATTATTTGGTTTGCTGGTTGTGCGTTTTGGGATCCATGGAGGAGAAGCCATTCTGTGCTTGGTCCAGAACAGTGGAGGAATGCTTGGAAGAATACGATGTGAGTTTAGAAAAAGGTTTAAGCTTTCAAGAAGTTGAGAAAAACCGACAAAGACATGGATGGAATGAGCTTCAGAAGGAAGATGGGAAACCTTTGTGGAAGCTGATTCTAGAACAATTTGACGATAGACTGGTCCATATACTTTTGGGGGCAGCTTTAGTTTCATTTATTCTTGCCTGCTTGGATAAAAATGAGATTGGTGAGGGGGGAATGACAGCCTACGTGGAGCCTTTGGTAATTCTCTTAATTCTCATGCTCAATGCTGTTGTAGGAGTATGGCAGGAGACTAATGCTGAGAAGGCTTTAGAAGCCCTCAAAAAAATGCAACCTGCGCAAGCAAAGGTCTTGAGAGATGGATCTAGTATTCCACATTTTCCAGCCCGGGAACTTGTTCCTGGGGATATAGTTGAACTCGGGGTAGGAGACAAGGTTCCTGCAGACATGCGAATTGCATCCCTGAAGACATCAACATTGAGGATGGAACAGAGCTCCCTCACTGGAGAAAGCCACCCTGTTATTAAAAGCACAAAGGAGGTCCTTATGGATGACTGTGAGTTGCAGGCTAAAAAATGCATGGTTTTTGCAGGAACCACTGTTGTCAATGGCTGTTGTGCTTGCATTGTTGTTAGCATTGGAATGTCTACAGAAGTTGGAAAAATTCAAGTACAAATCCAGGAAGCTGCCCTAGAAGATGATGATACACCTCTGAAAAAGAAACTGCATGAATTTGGGGAAAGTCTGACAAAAGCCATTGGATTTGTTTGTATTCTAGTGTGGATCATCAGCTATAAAAACTTTCTCTCATGGGATGTTGTTGACGGTTGGCCAAAGAATATTAGGTTCTCATTTGGGAAGTGTACCTATTATATCAAGATTGCTGTTGCTTTGGCTGTTGCTGCTATACCTGAAGGATTGCCTGCTGTCATCACTACTTGTTTGGCCCTTGGGACTCGGAAGATGACAAGAATGAATGCCATTGTGCGCAAGCTTCCTAGTGTTGAAACATTGGGTTGTACAACAGTGATTTGCTCTGACAAGACAGGGACACTTACAACAAATCAGATGTCAGTTACTCAATTTGTAACCTTAGGTCAGACTGTGAGTTCAGTTCAAGAATTTCATGTGGAAGGAACAACATATAATCCCACTGATGGGATTATCTTAGATTGGCCCGCACAAATGAGTGCAAACTTGGAAACTCTCGCAGAAATTGCTGCAACTTGCAATGATGCAGGAATTTCTTGTGAAGGTCACCAGTTCCGTGCTAATGGAATGCCCACAGAAGCAGCCCTGAAGGTTAGCTTGACTTTTTGATTTTTTTGTTTAACTTTTAGGTCTTGAGCCAGTTCAGATAGAATATTAAGGGGAGCACTAGGGGACAAAATCATTTTTTTAACAACAATCAAGGAAGAAAAGAGAAAAGAAGATAAAGATTAGTATCTATTAAGAACAAAAAGGAGTTTCTAATGGTAAAATGTACTTCTGGTTTTTTAAACATTGTCTATAATATAATATCTTTCATCTGCTGTGCTCTATGAAGGTTTTCGTTGAAAAGATGGGAATGCCAGGCTTGAAGGCAACGGACAGTGATAACTGTGGAAATGTTAGTACCAAATATGCTATTGAGAATGGCACAGTAAAATTAGGTCAGTGCCTATGCCCAAATTCTGCTATCATCCAGCAGCTTATTTATTTTTAGTCAAGTTTTCAAGTGATATCTTGTAATATCTCTATTCTCTGTTCTTTTTCTAATCTTTTGACCCCCTGTCTTTGCTTTAATGTAGTTTATAGCGATCAGTTGATAGAAAAATCAAAGAGATTGGCTTCCTTGGAGTTTGATCGAATCCGGAAATCTATGGGTGTTATTGTTAGAGATCTTTCTGGTCAGAATCGCCTCTTAGTGAAGGTTTGTGTTTGATTAAAAATATTTTTTCAAGGCTCTGAATTTTTCAATATCTAGTGGGACCCATGAAGGGAGTCCTTTTTTAATGAGAGGAATCAGGGAATTTAGTCCACCGATAGGGAGTTTAGCTCTTTACAAGACGACTCTCCCTTATAACTTTTTGAGTGATGTGGAATGGATCCTCACCCACACCACAGACAAATCAGAAGTTGAACAGTTGAACCCATGACCTGGGCTACTTCAAACGACAGCTGAGACCGAATGAGTTAGCCCCAAGGGTCTGTGAAGAAAGTCTTAAACACCCAACACACATCACTATAACCTCTATTCACATGTCACGAAAATTTGCATAATAGTTTTGAGTTCTGACTGCAACCATTTGGTGATATTAATGCCTACGATTTGTGCAGGGTGCTATGGAAAATGTATTAGAAAGAAGCGCTTTTCAACAATTAGCAGATGGAACCATAGTTGAAATGGATGATGCATCCAGGGAATTACTCTTGATGAAGCTTCACCAAATGAGTTCAAAGGCTTTGCGCTGTTTAGGCATTGCATACAAACAAGACTTGGGAGAGTTTAATGATTACGATGGAGAGAATCATCCTGCTCATGTGCAATTGTTAGACCCAGCAAATTATTCTGAGATAGAGAGCAATTTAATCTTTGTTGGTCTTCTTGGATTGAGAGTAAGTTCTGCCACTTTCAAAGATATGCTTTTCTATCTTGTTCTCTGCCCTCGTTTTCCTTTAATTTTGAATTAGGATGCTGTTTGAAAATAATAATATCACACTTCACAGTTTCTTCTTCCATGAGTTTTGCTGCCATTTAACACAGTTTCATGAAACATTCAAATTTGATAGGATTCTCCTCGTGAAGAAGTTCATGAAGCAATAAAAGATTGTAGAGAAGCTGGTATTCGAGTGATGGTGATTACTGGTGATAACAAGTTCACAGCAGAAGCCATATGCCGTGATATTGGTATATTTTATGAAGCGGAGAATCTTAGTGGAAAAAGTTATACTGGAAAAGAGTTCATGGAGCTTCCCTTGAACAAGCGTCGTGAAGTTCTGGCAAAGCCTGGAGGTCGTGTTTTCTCTCGATCAGAACCCAGGCATAAGCAGGACATAGTTCGCATGCTCAAGGAAGCTGGCCATATTGTTGCGATGACTGGAGATGGTGTTAACGATGCACCTGCTTTAAAGCTTGCAGACATTGGAATTGCCATGGGAATTGCGGGCACAGAGGTATCTGGTCTTCATCTAAAACATCAATTTCAAATTTGAACATGTTGAAATCATTATATTTCACTCCTTACTGTCATTGTAAAATGTCTCTCGACAATAACCAAACAAAAAATGAATGTGCGTCATTATATTGGTTATATTGTAATCATATATTCAACTTTTTCACTGTATGTCAGGTTGCCAAGGAAGCATCAGATATGGTCTTGGCTGATGATAATTTCAGCACCATTGTTGCTGCTGTTTCAGAAGGCCGTTCAATCTACAATAACATGAAAGCTTTTATAAGGTGGGAATTTTTCCTTTTGATTATAATTATGAGTTGAGTTTTGAAAAAGGAATTATACTGGATTCATAGTTCATGGTAGGTGTTTTTTCATTTCAACTTAAATAACATATTCTAAGCTTTGATTTGCTTAGATATCATAGTAAATCATATCTAATAAATTGGTTCTATTACAGAAATGAATGAGATTTCTAATGAATCACCTAAACAAATCAAAGATTAGAATGTACTATTTAAGTCTAACAATATTTCTCTTGATCTACTACATTGCATTAGAGTTACGATGCATTGATGTTGAACTTTGATGTTGAACTTATTTGACATATTTTCTGCAGGTACATGATATCATCAAACATGGGTGAGGTAGCTTCTATATTTATAACCGCTGCATTAGGCGTGCCTGATGGTTTGATACCAGTACAGCTTCTCTGGGTAAATTTGGTCACAGATGGTCCTCCTGCAACAGCTCTTGGTTTTAATCCGTCTGATATAGACATCATGCGAAAACCACCTCGAAAAAGCAATGATAGCCTAATCAATGCCTGGGTGTTTTTCCGCTACATGGTATTGAGTTTTCTATTGCTACACCACTGATTTCAACTTATCTTTTCGTTGTCTTTGGATTTAAAACTCAGCTGTGGAACAATTTTTAATCTTTCCCAATTCTCTCCTGAATGCAGGTCATTGGTTTATATGTGGGGCTTGCAACAGTTGGTATATTTGCTTTGTGGTTCACACATGATTCATTTTTAGGGATTGACTTCTCTGCAGATGGCCACACATTGGTAACCTTTTCGCAACTCACCTCATGGGGGGAATGCCCATCTTGGGAAGGTTTTCAAGTTTCACCTTTTTCAGCTGGTGGGAGAACTTTTTCATTTGATTCCAATCCTTGTGATTATTTTTCAAGTGGAAAAGCAAAAGCAACAACTCTTTCTCTCTCTGTACTAGTGACCATTGAGTTGTTCAACTCACTTAATGCTCTGTCTGAGAATAATAGTCTGCTCACCATGCCACCATGGATAAATCCTTGGCTACTGTTGGCAATGTCTGTTTCTTTTGGGCTCCATGCTTTGATCCTTTATGTTCCATTTCTTGCAGACATTTTTGGCATTGTACCCCTGAGCTTTAATGAGTGGTGTTTAGTTATAGTAGTTGCATTTCCAGTGATATTGATAGATGAAGTTCTGAAATTAATTGGAAGGAGAATGTCAAGAGGACACCAGAAGTATAAAACAGTTTGACAAACTAGGGGACAATCATGTGAACTGTTTTTTTTCTTTAGCTACTACTAGTTGGGTGCCATTATGAATTTGCAAGGTATATCATCTCCACCATAAGCTGTGGACTAGAAGTTTGCAATTACGTCTATAATACATAAGAGGAGGCCTAATCCATGGCCATGCATGGGTTTCTAGTAACAATAGGCGACATCCAGGGAAGAAAAAGGAGTTATGTATTTATTGTCCTTATATGTAATCAAGGAAGATTTTTAAATCAAGTTTATATTTTTATATCTGATTTTCATATTGTGTATGTAAAAACTCTTCGTTAGATAAAGAGAAAATGTTGTTGAATGAGATTTTTTTTGTTCTTTTGTCAATTGAAAATAGAAGCAAATGTTTTGAGGGAAATAACTTCAAAGAAAATTAATAACATGCTTAAAATGTGTTGGTTTTACTTTCTAATCAAATTAAACGAAATTATAGTACTTGGTGATTGATTGTTTTTAACTTTTGATTGATCAAATTTTAACATGACACTCGGCAGTTTTAAGTGAAAATATTGGTAATAGTGACACAATTAATGATATGTGGCAAAATTAATGGTGTCTTTGTCCTTATTGCCAGAACCAAATCTAATACATATTCGTGATACACTATGAAGGCACAAAATTCTATGGTTTTGATTTAAGTTTAAAAACACAAAAGAATCGTGAGTAACAACAATATAGGTTGAAAAATCCATTCACTTGATCTCGTTTTATAAAATATAATATGAACTTTCCCTCTTTCTATAAATGTCTTGCTCTATCTAAAGGAAAACTCCTTCATTCTCCATGAGCCCCCCAACTCTTTTCCCTTCAAGAGCCTCCCTTGTTCAAATTTGAAAAACCAATTTAAAGATTGGTTTTCCAAAACATCATCTCTTCTTTGTTCACATTTAGATTGACTCTTTACATTCTTGTATGTTCATATTCATGTTGGTTCTTTGTATTCGTTTTTTCACATTCAGACAAACTCTTCACATTCTTCTCTCGTTGTATTCAAATTTACTATTTGCATTCCTGACTCTTCGATTCCATATGATGACTCTTCACCTTCATTCATGCTCAACATGAGCTTTGCTCAAATAGGGTTCACTTCATTCACCTATATGTGTTTGCAAAACATCAAATTATTTTTGGTGAGATAAGATTGCATTTAGATCATTCCCAAGTAATTTTTTTGTGATTATAGTGCTCACAAGTATGAATTAGATAGTGGAAGCATGTTTTTTGACTCATCTAGTAGGCCATGGTATGCTCTATCATCATTTGAGATACCTTAGAAATTCATTCATTTATTTCTTCTTATTTTTATAGAGCCACTTGCTAAACCAAAAATTGCCTCTCTTTGCCTAGCTCTACTCATTTTATCTCTCCATCCTTGTGTAGGTTTTTTCCCACCTATATATGAGTCAATATCCACCAAATTTTATTTTTCTAAATGGTTTATGTTTCCTTCTCCGTGTGTTAATTTCTTCACTCTCTTTTTGTACCTTGTACTATTTATTTGGATTTCATTTCACCCTTATTATCTTTACTTGCACCTCATCATTATCTTTTTGTTCTTTCTTCCTACAATATGGTGTTTATTTTTCTACAAAACCACTATGCTCTTCAGTTGCTACTCTCTCAAGGTGCTCATCATGTACATTCAATTGCATTTATTTTACTTCCCTTGAACAATACACATTTTTATGGGTAAGTGCACATAGATGGGTGTCAAAGAATATGGAAAAAATATATTTGTAAATATTTTCTCAAGTAACAAAATAAATGGTGATAAAAACAATGAGAAAAAACAAATATGAAGGTTTTTTGCAACAAATGGGACTAATCAAGATGCAAACATAAATGAAAATGCTTCTTACAACCTACAATAGGGGAAACCCATTGCACAAGGGTTTCCTTAATTCTATTCCTGGGAAACAATTTTGTTGAGCAACAATAGTCATAAATGTCTAGGGCTTCGATCCTCAAGAGGCATCTCAGTCGTTCCAATGAAAGGGGTCTTACTAGAGAATTAAAAAATATATTTTACTGGAAGACACTTCTTTCATTTTTCCTCTCATTTTCTTAACTAGTGTTGTTTCTTTCAATGCTCTTATTCCTAGCACATAGGTTGATGAATATACTCCCTTTGTGGCCTTTGGGTCTAATTTAAAAATTCACTTTTTTATTTCTTTGTGGATTTTCCAATTATGTTTTCTCCTTCCATACTTTAGCTTTGTCTCTCACAATAACAAATCAATAATGTCAATTAAAACTTGGAATGTCATTCTATTATTTGTTGTGTGATAGGAAGGAAACTATCACTAATTAGAATTTATAGGAGTATTGGAGTCTCTTGGCCCTCAACTATTGATCCATTAGTGTCCTTACTCACCAATGGTTTTTTACTATCAAATTTCCCTCTTATTCAAACAAAGTAATTGTTTTGGAAAATAGTCCTCTATGTGTTAAGTTCTTCACTCTTTTCTTGTACCTTGTACTATTTATTTGGATTTCATTTCACCCTTATCATCTTTACTTGCACCTCATCATTCTATTTTTATTCTTTCTTCCTACAACATGGTGTTTATTTTTCTACAAAACCACTAGACTCTTCAGTTGCTACTCTCTCAAGGTTCTCATCATGCATATTCAATTGAATTTATTCTACTTCCCTTGAACAATACACATTGTTTTGGGTAAGTGCACATAGATGGGTGTCAAAGAATGTGGCGTTTTGCAACAAATGGGACTAATCAAGATACAAACATAAAGAAAAATGCTTCCTACAATATTTCTAGAATAAGGGAAAAACCTATTGCACAAGGGTTTCATTAATTTTATTCCTAGGAAAGCTAAGGTGATGACAATTTTGTTGAGCAACAATTTTGGCCTCCCTACCATTCCATCTCTCCTCTCCTATTTCTATCCAAGTCTGCTTTCTCTTTTTCAATTCTCTCTCTATCTGCTTATCATCTTGATGATGGATCATGGAGTATGATCCAAAACGTTGATGTAAAAATCAGCACATAGTTTATCCAGAAATCTTGAATGATCTAATAGTCATAAATGTTTAGGGCTTGAATCCTCAAGAGGCATATCAACCGTTCCAATTAAAGGAACCTTAATAGAGCATTAAAAAATATATATTGGAATATGTGCTTCTTTCATTTTTTCCTCTCATTTTCTTAACTAGTGTTGTTTCTTTTAATGATCTCATTCCTAGCATATAGGTTGATGAATATACTCCCTTTTGGCGTTTGGGTCTAATAAAAATCTACAAGTTTTTATTTATTTGGGGATTTTCTAATTATGTTTTCTCTTTCTATTATTTAGCTTTACATCTCTCACATAAAAAACCGATTATGTCAATTAAAACTTGGAAGGCCACTTTATTATTTGTTGTGTGATGGGAATGAAACTATCATTAATTGAGATTTATAAGAGTACTGGAGTCTCTTGGCCCTTAATTATTGATCTGTTAGTGTCCTTACTCGCCAATGGTTTTTTACTATCAAATTTCCCTCCTATTGAAACAAAGTAATTGTTTTGGAAAATAGTCCTTAGTTCTTTAAGACTTGAATTGTGTCTTCATGTTCCATTGGCACCATTTCTTCAACCATGCTTAGATGTGATTTTTTTGGGTTCCTTGTTAGACTCAAATTTATAGTCCCCATCTTGTTTTTTGAAATGTATGTTTGCTAAAGCTTCTTGTGGAGCCTACTTGGAGTTTTTATTAAAATTAATCTAACATCAAAATATTTATAATCATTTTATTTGGGTGTGTGTAATGATTGACCTCTTCAAACCCCTTGAACAATATATTTAGATATGCTCCTTGCATGCCCCTTGGATCCAATACACTAATTATGGAGGTATTTATTGCTTCCATTATAATTAAATTGGCCATGTCTCAAACAAGAGTTTAGCTCTCTCAAGGCTCTCTCCTTCAAGTTTGTATAGATCAAACAATGGATCCAAAACTTTGGTAAAGTAGATCTTGATTTTATCTAGAGAAACTATGGCCAGTTCATGGTGGAAAATATCACTCAACCCTCTTCTTAGGTGACTAATTGTGATACAAGAAAATATCAACTAGCCTAGGATGTTGGTAGAGACCTTCTATCTAGAAAAGATGTATCAATCAATTATGATGAATATTTATGGATTTTGACTACTTTGAAAATGATCTCCTATCATGGGAAATTCTCACCGTAGAAAAACCAAATTAAAATATGGAGAATAGGGAAGACAAGGAAAGCAAGCCAAGGAATATACAGAGTGTAGAAAGCAAGCCATAATAGATAAATTCATTTAAGATAATATTATCCTCATTCTGAAGGAGGGTGGGGAGATCACACTATATATCTCTACAATTAGAATTTCCCCAAAGGCTATCCAAGGCATTAGATCCCCCCTTACATCTTTGAAGATAATCTAGCCTTTGCTAAAAACTAAAGAAACACAAAATTTGAAGTTGAACACCTTTGTCTAGAAGCTAAGGCTTGTCCATTGAACTAGGATCTCAATGTACCATGGGTGCTCTCACATCTAAAGTAGGAAAGAGGTGGTCCCTAGTTCAACTCTAAGGGATTTTAGATTTTGGTATGGTTGTGGTTGTATATGATTACATTGAATAATTACTTATTCTTTAGAGGATTTTTGAGGTAGTTGGTTATAACTTTTGAATTAGATTTTTTTATAGGCTCAAAGTAGCAATTTATATAAAAGGTTTCTTTGTTTTCTCTTGCTTCTCCCTAGTTTTTTAGTAGAGTGGTCAAACTTGTAATTATGATTTTTTTTGTTTTTTTTTTTTTTAGGGTGAGGGTCCCAATAAATACCCACATTTTACTTACCAAAAAAAGTGTAACACAATCATACGAGCTAATAATGTTATCATGTTATGGTTCGTACATATTTGAGTTATAATTGTTCATGTTATAACACAAATTTATTATGCCTTGAGTTTAATATAGCATAAGTGAAATATTTTGAGATGTAAAATAAAATTATAAAATAGGATTGAGAGGCCCCATTTTTATTTTATTTTTTCCCAAAGCATGACTAGTAAGAAAACATGCTCATGATTTGCTAAATTATCCTCCCTTCGGCTTGTTGATTCATGATTTGACATGTAAATTGGGTAATGAGCCATACCGTGAGCTAAAGGAGGTAAAGTTTTAAAATTTTACTTCTTAATTATTTGTATTTAAAGTTATGTTCCATATTTTTATTTAATTGTTTCCCATTAATGCTATCGAAATTCCATGATCCATATTGTTGATCGATGTTGTTTCTCAATAGATTTTATTTATTAAACCATATACTCTAGCCATCAACTCATGCAAAGTGAATAACATGAAGAACAAATACACCCAAACCTTGAATAAAATCTTCAAGAAAACTCTCAACAAATCCCTCAGTCTCCTCCTACTCTTCATATTATCCCTCTAGAAACAAAATAATTTTTAATAGTGTAAATATCAAAAAATAAAAATAGGTACTTGGATCACCTATAGAGAGTCACATTATTAGTTTTCGACATCAAATTAATCTTATGATATCATTTCAAAACAAAATAAAATAACAAAGGACAAAATATGTTCACTATTCCTCTTAATTGTAAGAGATTCCCTATGTATTGATGTAATTTCATGATAAAATAAAAATAAATTATATGGTAGGTGGTAGACGTATAAAACCAACCTCATTGTAATAATTATGAGGTTGTAAATTATATTTCTTGAGAAAAAACTATTATAAATGTGTACTACATGAGATCCCTAGCTATTTTGATCCATAGAGTTTTAGAGTAGAGGGAGAGGATCAACACAAGACAAAGAGGGTTCCTATCATGTAAAAAATTAATCGCATATATCCCTTACATAATATATAGTTCACTGTGTGATATTATCACCAATAGTGAAGGATATTTTTGATGTTCAAACCCTCTATACTATGAGTTTTCTCACCTAATCCCTTGTACATCATACCACACATATATTTATGATTGATATTGGGGAGGGTTGTCATGATGAGGGGCCTTCTAGACCTCAAGAAATTCCCTATATGTGTGACATTTGTGTGGATTTTATGTTGGAATTATAAAGGGATGGTTATAATATAAGGCTTATTGGAGTAAACCTATGATATTAACTCATAGAAATTTATCTATGAAGTTACAAATTAGTTTATTTCTCTTGAATTACAAGATTAAACATATAATTTCATTGTGAATGAAAATTTGATAAAAATTTCATGGTTAGAAACCACATGTTACATCCTCTACCATTCCATTCCATAGCTTTTTGATCCCACTAATTTGTTAAGGAAATAAATTCTAATAAATTACTATATATTACCTATCAATTTGTTATTCATAGCATTTCTTACTTTTTAAAACACAATTTGGCATTGAATAGACAAATTTTGGACATTTATGAGCACACATGTTGGTGATATTAGTCATATCATGTGTTTTACTAATGTATGTGTATGTTTTTAATCAGTATATCTATATAAAGTTATGGATTATATGTATGTAATTTTTTCAAACATTTTGTGTCTTTTTTCTTTAGTTGATGGATTAAGTGAGACTCATCCTAATTTTTGGGAAAGAGTATATGTGGGTGTTATTGTAATGTTTACATTGTTTATGCTTATCTTATAGATATAAATATATAGATAGCATTATAAATGGGTGAACCCGCAATAATGAGCCCCACTTGTGGGAGAACACATTTTTTAAGATGTTGGGTGCTCAAACACCTTCATTTGAATGTTTTTATTTAAACGATGATGTCACACACAACACCTTTGAATGAAGGTTACCTTCGTTTGAAGGTGCCTATTCATCATCAAAAAAACAATAAAATATTGCCTTCATTTGAAGGAACCTCCAAATGAAGGTATGAATTAGGGTATAAAAAAGAAATGAAAGCCAAAATGAATTTTCACTGTCATTTCACTTTCTATCCAACAACATGGTCTAGAACTGAGTTCCATAGTGATTCACGAGTCAACTTCAAATGGCAGAGCTCCTGTCAACATCTAGAGCATGTTGAATCACATGTCAAGCCAATCATTCATAGTCAAACTACTATGTGGCTTCAAATGGAGGATCTTTTCTCTCAACCGCTTGAAAATTTTGATATTTAATAGGTATTTTTCAATATCTTATCATTGATTTTTCAAGTGATCTAAATATATTGATATTTATATGGTTTTATTAATTATATAAAATATTTAATTTAAACCTTGAACAATTATTTTCAAACCCTAACAATTAATTTGAAACCCTAAATGATTTTTTTGGAACCTTAAACAACTATTTTGAAGTCCCTAAATGTTTTTTTGAAACCCTAAAATCTTCAACCCAAACCCTCAAAAACAAGTTTGAAACCTTAAAATATTCAATTCAAACCCTAAACAACTAGTTTGAAACCCTAAAATATTCAATTCAAACCCTAAAATCTTCAATTTTGAAACCATAAAATCTTCAATTGAAACCATAAAATCTTCAATTGAAGACCTAAACAATTATTTGAAACCCCAAAATCTTCAATTGAAACCCTAAAATAGTTATTTTAGTAATGAAAAAATATCACAATACTTCCTCTACCTTCAAGAATTCAAAACAATAAATCCAATTTTCTATCAACTTACAATTTGAACTATCAGTACTAGCATTGTCTCCAAGTGACTTGAATTAGGTATTTGATCTAGTTTTTAAACTTTTCATGCATAATTTGTTAACGATATAACCTTTTATCTTCTGACCTAATTTGTTAATTTTAAAAAGACGAATTAAACTAATACAATATATTTGATCACCATTTGAAGCTCACGTCCATTTTATTTAGAGTATAAAAAAAACCTTACTTAAAACCAAAAAGGTAAAATCATAATTTTTACAATTTACTAAATTTATAAATATACAGGAAATAATTCACTCAAGAAAATAGAGAAAAAGAATTAGACTTGACAAAATATCCCTTGTTCAAATAAGTATATGTGTGCCTAACACCTACCTCCCGTAAGCTCCATATACATAGTCACAAACAAGTTAACAATGAAATGAATATGATAGATATTGAAGCAATTTTGTTCACTAATAAAAATATGCAAGCATTGAATCATGTGATCCCTCAAGTGCATTCATATTCATGTTATCAAATAAAATAGGAATTTTAATATTCTTTACATTAAAACGACACAAATCATCATCTATATAAAAGGTGAATTGAACTAATTCAATATGTGTAGATAATTCATTACCAACTTGACAAGTATTCGACCTCCACATGATATTTCTAGTCCTTGTTCTATCCCTTCTACATGTTTCAATACTAGATTTCCTTTCTCACCTAATTCTACGTTTTTGCTTCATCTTAGCTTAATAATTCTAGTGATATTTTAGCACACATTGCACATTCACATGATACTATTATTCTTTCTCTCATGGTTTAGTTTATTAAAATATTTATTGATAAGAATAGTTGTAGTTCTTTGTCTTCTTTTGATGTGGTTAATCAATCTTTGTTTCATTTTGATTCACCTTATTATAGACCTATTCTTTTAACAAACTTAAATGGTAGATTCATTTAATCATAATGAAGATGAAAAATTATATGTTAGAGCATTCCTATCTTCACATTATGCTTCTACACCTATAATATATAATACTTTGATACGTGTATTTGATGATACCTTGGTTGATAGTGCTAAACAATGGTTTCATTTATGCCATCATCATTATACATCCTTTCATGTGATTTTTCATGAATTGTCACATGGATTAAACTTTACACTTAGGTGCATAGAGCATGTTTTACTCATGATTATCATTATTTTACTTCTAGTGGGCCTTAGTGGATCTCATTAGGCAACATTATGATATATCATTAGATTTTTAATGAAACCCTCCTTTGAATCCATTCATGCTTTTAAAATTTAACATTTTTGTGCATACTTTTGGAGTACCTCCTTCTACATTCCATCTATCACATATTTTATACTAACGGTACAAAGAATAAAATGAGGATGGTGTACCATTATTTAATGACACATCTTCCCTATTATCTCTCACTATTATGCATGCTAAGCACACATAAATAGATATAGGACATGGTGCGAATGCTATTTCCCCTTATTTCAACTACCTCATTAGTGAGACTTGCTATATAGAAAATAATATTATTGATCAGGAGTAAACATCTAATTTTTTTTATCAAATTGGTATTACACATTCATTTGGAATTTGATATTTTGAATTATCGTACACCAAAAAAATTTATTGCATAAATAAGGCCAATTCCATATGTGTTGAAACTATTGATTTAATGCTACAAAGCTCCTTTATAAAGTTGCTAATTTATTACACCATGCTCAAAGAGTTTTTATGATCTCCTTTAGCATAATTTTGAATGTATATATTTAAATGAGAATTATGAAATGGATCATGTCTTTTAATTTAAATTTTTCATGATATATAGAACTTGCTTTCCACTTGATCATGTTGCCTAATTATCTATTATCAAGTCATTTCATTAACTTAAATAACATATGTTCTAATATCCAAATTAAATGTCATGTGCATGTGTATGTTCATGTATATAGATGTTTAGGGTTTCAAAATAGTTTTTTAGGATTTCAATTGAATATTTACCTGGTTAAGAAATTATTGGCAAATTTTAAATATTTATATGCATGTACACCTACATACATATGCATATTTGTATACATACATGCATGCATGTATATGTGTGTTTGTGTGTGTATACATATATGTACATACATACATGTATTATATATGCATGTACAGGTAGGTCTTTGAGCCTAGATTACAAATAGTTATTTAGGATTTCAATTGAACATTTTAGGTTTTCAAAAAAATAGTTATTTACGAAACTTCAATTTGATATTTTAGGATCAATAAATATAATAGATCCATGTTTATATAAATATGTCTATGAATGTTTGTGTATGGATATGGATCTAAATATTAAACCAATAAGGCACCTATCAAATTGGAAAAATTATTGAAATAAATTTCCAAGGAGTACATATGCATTAGAGAACCTCAATAACTTATTAAATAAACCCCTTTGAAAATACAAATAGAAATAGTAACGAACTATATTAAAGAAAACAAAGATACAAACTAGTACCATCAAACTCATCACACTTATGCAATTTTCTTCACTAGAGAATAATGTAATCCTTGAATCACACAATCACTCAAGTGTGGTCATATCCTTGTTATAAAATAAAATAGGACTTGTAATAATATTTTACATTAAAACAAAACATCTCATCATATGTATAAAAGGTGAATTGGACTAATTAAATATCTTTGGCCACCTTCTAAAACACATCCATTTTGGTTAGAGTATGGAAAAAAATTACTTCAAACCAAGAAGATAAAATCACAATCTTTGCAATGTACTAAATTTATAAACTTACAAGAAAAAATTTAGTCAAGAAAATAGAGAAAAAGAATTAGACTTGAGAAAATATCCCTTGTTTAAATAAGTCTATGTGTTCTTAACACCTACCTCCTCTAAGCTCCATATAGATAGTCACAAACAAGTTTAAAATGAAATGATATGATATCTCACATATGTGAAACTTTTTATCCCAGATAATTTTGTTTAAAGCATTATTAGATGTGGGAAAATTAGTATGAAATAAACCAGAAGGCTCAGTTCCAAAGTCCTAACTTATATTAATTGTCTTAGTTCCACATCTCATTAATTCCAATAATCTTAAACATGTTTCTCCTAGGACTTGAAAACATACCTAGGTAGAACTTAATATCTCATATATATAAAGCTTAGGTTTATATATTTGACATGTAGGTAAAATATGTGGTTTTAGGAATTTAAACTAAGATCACCATGATTAATTTGAAGTTTAAATGTATATATTCAATCAAAGGGTAAATTATAATTTGGTATATTACAATGTATACAACCTTTGAGTAGATTTAACCTATATAAATTTATATAGAAGATTAATGTACTTTAGTTTTCAAGGAATCAATGTAGTGATTAAAACATATCATAGTCTATCATGCCATACAAATAAACATGGTCTAACAAATAAATTATCTCTACTAGAGCTCAAAAGGAAGATAATATATTACAAAATAAAAAAGAGACTAGTCTCAAACCCAATTATAATTGAAAATGTTGTAGTGTTCTTATACACATGCGCTAGGAAGAAAAAGAGAAGAAACCTTAGAATAAAATTTTTTAGTTTATAAATAAAATCAACCCAAATCCATCACTACCAATTGTTATATGATGCTAGATATATAATTAATATCAAGTTCCATTACAATTGAACTTGACTACTTATCCAAATATACTGGAACCTAAAACAATAAATTCTCAATAGACATCATGTAAAATTACTTAAAGATCACTTTGAATAAAACATGTACATCTATAAATATATAAAAAATAATTGACAAATAAAATGTATGTACATGTATATACTTGTAAATTTGATTCACTAAATGCTCTCAATATACAAAAGTATAAATCTTTAAACATGGAAAAATTTGAAGATTCTCTCAACTATGCATGCATGAAACCTAAAAGATCTCCCCTTAAACATGTTCAAGAATATATATTTCATAATGTAAATCTCCTACCACAATTTAAAATTAAAAAAAAAACTAGAACCATAGTAGATCATGTGTTAAAAAAATAGAATCTACAGATAACACATGAATTCTAAAAAATAAATAAGAACCATTTAAGCCAAAACTAAATGAAAATTATTCAAGAACTCCATATTTATCAAATAGAGATATGTAAGATACATGTTATATCTAGTAGGTCCCTGATGTGCACCTAATATCTACTTCTAAGGCAATATTCCACTGGATAGTACTTGAGTCTAGATTGAATACCTAAAATGATAGTTGTTATACACATTTTTCATATCACATGGATATTGATTCAACTCACTCTTCAATAACATGCAATATCTTCTCATGGTCATTTCTATCTAATCTCCACTTAGGACATCCGTATGTATGTGGAATTGGATGAAGAGATAAACTAGTAGCAATTACTAGGTGATTATATTGATACACCATGTTGTGAGGTTGTTAAATCATAAAGTGAATCTCACTATGAGTAATTTTGAATTATTTGAGATATGTTCCTTGCACTACAATTGAATACTTGGGAACCAACACTCCATAACTTGTCTCTAGTTTTGTTAACTTCATCATCTCTTTTGTGCAATATAATAAATAATAATTTACACTTTCTATATTTACAACCTTTGATATGACTACAAAAACATCTCCTACACAAATGAGATGTAAGAAAATTAGAATAATTTGTCACATGAATTGTAAAATTTTAAGAACAAAATTAAAACTCTAAATTTTATTGAAACATATTAAACAATGTTTAAAAATGAAAGTTACAAGTGTGAACTAGATATGATACATATGTATCATTTCTAATTGATATTGAAATGTGTTCATTATCAATTGAAATTGAAGGAATGTCTTTGAATCTTTCTTCTTCATCTTCATCATATGTGTCACTAATAACTAGCACACCAAATTTGATTCACTAACATACTTGTGTTGTTGGTTCTTGCAATTGTCATGATCTCCCAACATGCAATCATAACAAAAACAAGAGTAATCCCTAATGCATAATGTCCATGTTTAGCTATATGTACTCATGACAAAATGCAAAGATCATATTTTCTCTATTGTAAGATGGTGTATCCCTTGGTCTTCCTTGTGGCACTTGGCTTTGTGACATGGCTTAACCGCCTCTTGTGGATCTTGTATAAATTTGGCAGTTGTATCGGGCATTAACAGGTCGATCTTTTGGTGCAACGACAACCACCAATATAAAAATTGGTATCAGAGCCAAGGTCACAGGTTTGAACCCCTTGCTTGCACTGGGGGGGTTGTTGCAATATGGTGTGTCCCTTGGTCTTCCTTGTGCAACGCGATGCTTGGGTTTGTGACATGGCTTAACTGCCTCATGTGGATCTTGTATAAATCTAGCGATTTTATCAGGCATTAATAGGTTGATCTTTTGGTGCAACAAAAACCACCAATGTGACATTATCTACCCTCTTACATCTATTCATTTCTCTTATATCCACACCTACAAATTATATATGTGTATATGAAACTCATAAATTACAATTATAATTACAATTACATAATAATAATAATTTAAGCAAGTCAAACTACTTTTAAATAATTTACATATTGATATCTCCCAAAACACTCTAGTTGGACGTCACGGGTTTTTCCTTAAAGATGTACCAACCTCATATGTGAAATGTTTCTTACACCATTCAACAACATCATGAACATCATTTATACGATCTCCAAAATAATTCATTTGATGTTTTCATAGAGCATGTTTGATGCAAGCTCCTGAACCATCATGTTCACCCTTTTCATGTCCACTCTTAAAAAAATTCCAAGGTGTGGTATATTATCATGTTGATGATATCTACAAAGTGCATAAAATAGCCTTGATGATTTGAATTGTGATGCACATCCATATAAACATACAAAATGTTTCTCAATCTTCACAACCCTTCTTGCCAAATCTTTAAAGAACTTCCTAAAGAAATGTTCTATAAAATGTGTGTCATGCTCTTTATCATCACTAATATAAAATTGATACTCTTTCTTAATGAATTATTGTATATATGTACTCTCAACACCATCCAAATATAATTATGCATTTTGATTTAACATACATGGACCATAATAGTGACCTGCTCTGAATAATAATACTGTGTTTGGATCTCTTTTTGATGGGTAAAAGAGTAATTTTATACAAATTCAATTATTGATAAAATTGTTCCAAGTGGAAAAGTATTCCTCAACAACTGAAACTCTTTATATTTCCACTTAGCAAAAAATGCATTGTGTTTGTATGGTTGTATCAATTTATGAAATTTTCCATAAATTTTCCAATGGGTAGTTCCTCTTCTACATAATCCAACCTTGTGGATTCTTTCCCAATTTTAGTTTGATACTTTATGTACTTGTAACTCTTGTAATTTATCATCTTCATCATGTCGATATCTTCATTTCTCAAAGGAAATTTAGCTAAATTTCCACAGGTTTAACAAATTCCTTTTATACATTGCATTGGGCCATCTACATCATTATTATTTTTATTAGATAAAATGGATGTTATGAATTGACTTACCCTTTTTGGAGGTGCATTTGCAAAACCATTACTTTCTTCTATGACAGTTTGATACACCTAAAGTGGAGATCAAATTCAACATGGTGATGGCAAAAAAAAGTTTCAAAAACTTTTTTTGGTTTGACATACCATGGCCTTAATATTTTAAAAATTATTTTCACAATATTTATATGAGGATTCATATCACAAAATGTAACATAAATTTCATGTTGTGTTATTTCTAACCAATGTTTTTTATGCAATTCATAATCATTTGGTCTAATCCCATGTTTAAGTGTATATTTATTATTTGATGAAGGGTGAGTATGATCATGCCAAAAAATTGAGATCAACTTTACAACACCATCCTCAATTTTGTCAAAATGAGAAGCCCTACACATCAATTCCCAATTTCCTTCTATAGTACTATCATCCAAAACCTTTCTTATTTTCACATATCTTGTTATTGTTTTTCTAATAAAGTTAATTTCACTTGAAAGAGAAGATATTTGACATTTTCTTTGCATTCATGGACTTACAATAGAGGTCAACATCACTCTTCTTGAAATGATCTTATTAGCTGATTGAATTTTTTGCCAATGGAGCTCAAACCTTGTGGAACATTTTGAACAATATCTTTTTCTAGGTGTATTTTCCTTTCTTTTTTTTAAATCTACACCTAACAATTATAGTGGCTCTTTTAGCTCATCATGAGTAATTACACTTGATAATAGTTGGGCTTGACCAAGTGTATCACTATTTTTAAAATACTTCTTAATTATTTCCTTTGAAATTCTAGTCAATGACCTCTTATTAACTACACTAGGTTGATCAAGAAAGATGTCTCCGAGCGGGATTCCTACGAGCAGGAAACCTTTTCAAATTGGGCAACGACTTCCTGTGTCTGCGGTCTCTGCTCCTGCGGGCTACGAACTGGGGAGTGGGTTGCGGGCTGCAGACGATGGTGGTGTTGTTGGGTGTGGGGTCACTGCTCCGTCTGAGTTTCCTCTTGGTTGCCCGTCCAATGGGTGTGGCGTGGATGTGGGTGTCTCGCCTGTTGTTCCTTCTTCTCTCCCTGCTGGAGATCTTCTACCTTCGGGCCGCCTTCGAAAATCCTTTTCTAAGGTTGTTTCCAAGGTTGGTGTCTGATCTGTACCTGCTCAGTCTAGGGTGAAACCTCTGCCCTGTGCTCATGCCTCCACGGTTGTAGTCTGCGGACCTGAAGTTGTTGAAAATGAGGAATACTATCTGAAACTAGGTGTGGTTTGTAGGTTCAATGGATTATGGCCCTCACTCTCGGATCTCCATGCTTGGGTTTCTACCTTTTGGGAGTTCGTTGTTTCTGGGCAGATTGAGCTTTACCCTTGTGTTAGGGGTTTCTTCCTTGTTACTTTTGCCTCTGCTGCAAAGCATGATTGCTTGCTGGATCGGGGGTGGATGTGGGGGGTTCATTCGCTGTCCATCTGGCCTTGGTCTCACTCTTTCAATCCGCTCACTAAGTCGTTAAATACCAGACCTGTTTGGGTTCGTTTACCGAATCTCCCTCTCTAGTTCTAGGAGTCATGTTATGAAGCTATTGGCAACTCCATTGGACGGTTCTTGATGGTGGAATCCACTACTCATGACTTAGGGAATCCTACGGTGGCTCGAGTGTTAGTAGACTTGGACATCTCCAAACCTCTCCATGGTGATGTGATCTTAATGGTGGAGGACAGACCTTGGACGTAGCTACTAGACTATGAGGGCCTCCCCTTCCGTTGCAAGAGGTGCTTCTCCACTGGTCATTTGGCCTCTGTTTGCCCTCTTGCTCACCGCAAGAGCACTGCTACTTAGTGGAAGAATGCTTCCATAGACCACCTCACTGTTGGTTCTCCCCCTTAGGTTAGTTCCTCTGAGGAGGACGATCTTCCTGAGCCTTCCAAGGACCCCCTTCTGGCTATCCCTGCTGCGGATCCTTTTGTTGTCTCTGTTCCAGCGGAATCTGCTGTCGTTGTTTTGTCAGAGCTTGCTCCTTTGCCAGTTCCTACCTCCGTTGCTTCACTGTCATCTCCCTTGTTGTGTGGTGGCTCCTCTCTTGGGTTGACTATTGTGGATCCGCTCCACTCACCTTGCTCGTTGGCTCTCGATTCCGAGCCTTCCTGGTCAGTTGTGTTGCGGAAGAAGAAGGGTCTCCCCGAATTCGTTGCTTCTTGGCCTCAAGTTCGGGGAGTTAGTTTAGATCCCTCAGGTTCGGGGGTTGTCTAATTTTTGGTTGTTCTACAGCTGACGGTTAGCTATTTCTGTGTGTTTCTTCTAGTTCAAGTTATGTTTGAACTATGTGTTCCATTTTTGTTTTTCTACAGTTGTTTGTCAACTATTTCTATTTGTTCCTATAGTTCAAATTATGTTTTGAACTATGTTTTCCTTTGGCCCCTTGGGCCCTTTGTGAAGGGTACAGCACCCTATAAATGCTACTTACCATTTCAAAAACATACAATTTCAATTTCTCTGTATCAACATCAAGTAAATGATCTATGTTTTTATAATAATTTTTCTCTTGACCTCTTTAATTAGGTTTAATGATACATATTTGTAGAAGGAAGTGATCTAGAACCCTCTCCAATATCAAATATCGATTGAACCTCCTCTCTGACATCAACTATTTGTGTTTGAGTCTCCTCCCTAACATCAACTATGTGTGGTTGGGCCCCCTCTGCTCCAATATCTAAATTAGGCTTGATCTGTACTCCACTTTCTATATGTTGAGCCCCTACATGTATAAAAGAGAGAAGATAAGTTAGAATCATACACATTATTTATATAAGCTCGATATGGATCGTATATACTCATTTTCAAAAAAAAACATACATATCTAGCATTAGATATAATATTCATAAAATGATTAGTCTTATTAAAGTGCATGTACCCTTAAGGTGGATAGAAACTTTTGGGGGCACTTTAAACCATATCTAAATTGTAAAGTTAGTACTAATAAATATGTGATCCTTATCTAAGTTATGTGAAATTTTATTATGGCAATCAATGGTAAATGTTCTTTACCAAAAGTAACACACGTGTTGTTGGTTTCTTGTCAAGTGACAAAATAAAGAAAAATCAAGGACACAGATGAATTCTCTAATAATGTCCTAGTTGTGAGGGTTATGTTAAAGGATAGAGGGGTAGGGAGAAATTTGGAGATAGGACATTCAAGTCTCCTAGTGAACCTAAAGTGTTGGAATTATGGTCGAAGAGGCCACATAAGAATAAATATAAATCTAGAAGAAATATGATTCCTTTAATAGATCACTAGAAAATAATGAGTTTAGTAATGGCATTTTTGTCTTCAATAACATTATCAACAACAAATCTTAGTTGATTAATGTCTGATGCATCATATCACATGACTCTACTATTGCACTCAAGATGAGAAAACTCCATGAGACGTAAATAAATGATAATTATGTTGCACAAATTTGATAGTATTTGGTTGTGAGTTATTTTTTCACATGCCAAAGAAAGTTTGTGATCTAAATTGGATTTTAAGGATAAAAAGTGCATTTTCAGAGGATATGCTACAAATTTGAAAGACCATTTAAGCTTTGGAATCTAGTATCCAATTGAAGACCTTATTTACTTAACTTATGTTATAAATAGGTAACTTAGAGTCTTATCCAAGGATAAATAACCAAAGGATGAATTTTGAACATAAAATATAACACTACTTGATGTATCTACGAACGAAAAAGCTAGTGGACAAGGAAATATGGGTGGAGAGAAAGAACATTAGGCACAAATATTGAAGAAGAAAAAAATGTTGGTACATGATGGAATCTCCAATAATCCTTGATAAGTCATACAAGGTTTACATACATATGGTTTGAAGTAGGACCAATATGTATATGGATATTAATAGTTTGATGCATGTGTGCATTAGAACTAGGTTTTACACTTGGAATCGTGTTGATCAAATGTTATAAGGGAATAAGGGCTAACTAAGGAACTCAAGGCTCAATTATCTAGGAGATATGATATAAAGGACTAATGGTCTACAAGATTCATAAAGAAACAATCTACATTCAATTTCATGTTGATTAGCCACATATAAGTTTTAGTTATATCAACCATTCTTCAAATCCAAATGTAAGTTACCATGTGTGAAAATATAGTTCAATATAGATCTTTTGTGAGTGATTTAGGTATATCTACAAACCCTAGCTTAGAGGATAGATCTACAAACCCTAGCTTAGATGATAGATCTACAAACCCTAGCTTAGAGGAAAGTGAATTTGATGTAGGGGAAATAGATCTATAAACTACATATGTTAAAACTCTAGAGTCAAAAAGTGGGGGAAAGAGATCTACAAAGCCTAAAGAGTGTTAGTGTGAAAAGGGGTATTATCCAACTAGTTAGATTTTAGCCTACTTAGTAGAGTCCTATTTGTTAGTAAATAATGCATCATTACCCACATTCTTTAATCCATTTCTTACATAACCCCAGGAGAGAAATGCATGCATGCAAGTAACCATGATGCATAGATCAAATAGACAAGCCACAAGATAACACAAGATATACCCTAGGAAAACCCTCAAGAGGGAAAATATAGCCTCCAAAAGCATCCATACTCCATCTATTATTCAACATTAAAGCAATACAATAGTTATAATGAATATTTGTAAAGCATCAAGCCTCTCCAATTCATCATCATGTGTCCAAGTGTGAATTCACACATCCCATGCCATGCTTCACATATGCACTCCTCAAAGACTCGATAATAACAGCCCACTCACCCAGTGTAACATGCCCATTGTTCTACATAGTAATTTTTTTATATGTTTTACCCACAAGTGAATAGTTTATGCATCTAACCTTTAAGAGCAATTACAAATTTATTTTCCTTTAAATAATAAATCACATTTAAAACATATTTCAAACTTTCCCATTGCATACCAAAGAATTTCTTTCATTAATTCAACTAATGATGATACATAATTTCCATATGACATTTCATATTTACAATTCCCATAGAGATGGATATAAGTTACATACATAGATTAAACAAGCTTACAAAATATATAAAGTAAAAATGGTCCAGGAAGTCCCCCTCAAATCTTGGTCACCAATTGATGAGGAGAAGCATCACTCAAGCGCTTTTTCGCCAACCATGAACTTACTGCAGTCCCTTTCACATCTACCTAACTGGTAAGATGGCCCTACCTTTCAACAAGAGATTGGTTTGATAACCTCATAACAATAGCCTTTTCTGAGCTTAGTGTTTTGTCATATACATTTCTATAACTGGCATATAATGGTTACAACTTACATGTATGAATATCCCTTGCCTAGTACGTAATGTTGGATCACAATGAAACTGATAGTGTAAATAGTGGCTACTTACACTACTTGGGCCAAAGTATTCATCACCCAAAACTTAGAGTGGACATCACACATCACCCACCTTCCTAGCTTGATTTGGTTTTAATGACCATACATACTCTATGCCTAGGTTACCCCCTTTCCCATGGATCAAAAAAATACCAAGAATAACTCACTTAACATCTCATAATTAAAATGACTTAACTACTAAGTATCTCAAAATACATAGGTTATCCCCTTTCCCATGGATCAGAAAAAACCCAAGAATAACCTATTCAACCATATATTATTCATAATGTCACAACATCAAATGTCTCTATTTCAAAAAGGTATAATCTCAACAATAAATGTCTCTATTCAAGAGTATATCAACAATAAATTAATCCCATCAAAAGTATAATCTCTTCAATAGATGACTTCAATCAAAAGTATAAAATTGAACAATAAATGACCTCAATCAAAGATATAAATAATAATCAAATGATCCATCAGTTCATTTATGTTAATCCCAACCTATGTGCTTCAATCAATAACCAAGTAAACATTCCAACCAAATAAGTTATTCTCAACCTAGGGTTTCATTCGAAAGTAAAGTAATGATCAAGTGATCCATCAAGTATAGATCATCAATATGGTTTACATGATGTCACTTCCTATCGATGATGATATGTCTAGTATAGACAAACTACTTATAGTGTTGACAACTACGTATAGTATCAATACTTCCGCATTCATACATATTCCCATATATAGGGTACATACGCATCTATATAAGTATAAACCAATATGTAATGTTTATCCAACATATTAAATAACCAATAACATGCAAGCATGTACAAACATCACAACATATTCAAAAGCATTATTTTCCAACATAGTAAATAAAACTAATTAACCTTTCCAACATAAATGACAAAGGTATAGAAACTAGAATGCTTGTATAATGCTCCATTTGATTTAACTCCTTTCCTAGCTCTATTCCTCAAGCTTGCTTGATACTTCCTTCAAGATCAACTTTATTTCCCTCTTCTAACTTCTCACTAATCTCTCAACAATCACAAATACGAAATAACAAAACAACTCTTAATATCACAAGCTTTCAACTTAGTAACTCAGAAATCACAACAAAATAACATCAAGATAATCAAAATGATAAGTGTAGAAATTGGTAGAATGAGCACCTCTATTTATACTAAATTGTGAGAAACCAAAGGCTACAAACAAGTTAATATTTATGCCACCTTTCTATCCTCATGCAACGACTCATCAAACTAACTCATAGGTTTGCAACACATAACAGTCCTCTCCATTTTAATGGTTGAGTTGACTTGTTATAAGGGAAATCAAGACTCATTTACTGAGTCAAATGAACAACAAGCTCATAAACAAGTTTCCTAATTCGAATTCCTTCACATAATGCTATCAAGTTTCCTCTTGATCGGTTCTTAAAAGCTATTAATAGACATGTGAATTTTGCAGACTTCTTATGCATTTCATACTCTACTAGATTGGAACCACATTCTCAAGTTGGCACCCCATATTATAGCTTTGGTTGAATGCTTCATATGGCTTCTAAATTTTATTAACTTCTCATTTAAATGTATACACAACAGCATACAAACTCATACATGCATTTTACTTTGTTTGACTTGGTCCTTTATTGTTTTATGTGTTGGCTACTATGTTCCAAAGGCTGCACCATGTGTTGGTCCAAGACTCATGCATTGGCTTTAATTTCCACACTACTCATTGACTTATTCTCATATATGAGTTTGGCTTGTAATATTTAAACTTGGTTATAATTCATATATGCAGCGCGTGCTTTTCCATCCTTCTTTTAGGCGTATGTGTTATACTTGTTCTTATAAAGTTTACTGCATACATTTATGTGATGGATTCAAACTTACTCTCATGCACACTAAACTTAATTCTATTTAATGTCTTAAGCATTTCAATTGCATAAACTCACTATTGGTTCCATAGTTAATTCATGTGCTTCAGCCATATTAATTCATGGCAGCACTTCATATTTAATTGCTAAGTTAAAACAATGCGCTATAATATGTGCTTATCCTATTTCAAATATTTATCATTATATATAATATATATATATCTAATGTATATATATATGTATTTATATATATCATGTCTTTAATATATATACATATATATATTAATGTATATATATTTATTTATTTATTTTCTCATGATTATCAAATGCTTTAATTGTCATTTGGCATATATATAACAACAACATATAGATATATTAATATATAAAATATTTATATTAAAATGTAAATATATATATATATATTCGTGTATTAATATATATGTATATATATATGTGTGTGTGTGTGTGTTTTTACATAAAATGTAAATATATACATATATATTAACATACATATCACGTATAGGGGTTGCGGCCCTAGCTCAGTTGGCTAAATCTTTCCTATTGCAGGAGGTTGGTCACGAGGTCTAGTCTCCCCCACCCCCGTGGTATCGGAGGGTGTGTCACGCCAGTGCTGCAAGTCACGTTAAAATTTTTACCAAGCGCATTGCAGTTTATAGGGGTTGTGCTACCTGATTCCTGCTGTCTAAAAAAAACATACATATAATGTATATATATGTATCATTATCTGAATATCCAAACCTAAACATATACTCATCACATATTCATTGATTGACGTAGATACATGAAGTGTGTGTGTGTGTATGTATATGTATATGTATATGTCAAATTCATCCAATCGGTACTTTCATGTGCATATGGATTATCGAGGACATATACATATATGCTTATACATTCCAGGTATATACCTCATTGATTGTCATATAAGTATGTACACATAAAGAAGAAGAATTACTATTCAACATAAAGACTCAATCACATAACTCCAAATAGGAACATTCAAAGGCTAAAACCATATATCACAATAAATCACCCCTAAACCATAATCGAAGGTTATCTACCCAATTTCACAAACTAACTCGACTAGACCATACTAGGGTGTGAGTGTGTGAATGCTCGATTAGGCTCATTAAGGGTTACCAGACCAAGCTCCACTCTTGAGTGATACTTCCCCTCTCTTCCGGAGGTTTGAATCTGTTCCTGCATTCAACCTAGTGCAACACAAAGGTAGTTAGTCATTCACATAAAATACATTTGCATCATCAAAGCATTCACATTGCAATACATATGCATTCATCATAATTTCCATCAATATATAAAACATAATCATTCCTTCAAAAGCAATAACATCATAATACATACTTCAGTATTTCATTCTCCTATTGAACATATTAAAGTTTTAATAAAAATTTGTCATCATATTTAATTACAAGGTAAAAGTAACTCAATAACTAAGAGACGAGGTGTAACACCCAACCAACCTTAACCACTAAACATGTGCTTGCTTTTATAGATACAAGCTCACACAAATACAACCAAGTGGTAAGATAAAACCATGTGAACACAAAACCACTAACCCCTTATTTAATATTGTGTAAGTTAAGTTTTCACTTTATTAAATATTCCCCAATATTAAATTATTATCCCATGCCTCCCACACATTAAATAATAATACAATTTTACAATACAACATAAAGTGGTCCCCAAATAATTACCTGGTGTGATTAACCACACCTCCTAGGTGCATCATAATTAAATAATATTTAATTACTACATTGTAATATAATATTTTATGTAATGGTGTACAACACCATATCCCAACATTTTCTCACTTGTTGTATAGATTTCATAAAGGATCAATCAATGAAATACATCATCATATCCATACATGAAACCACATGAATCTCCAACATGCTCTCGTGCTCCATCAAGATACCTGCAATAAGAACAAAGTGACCACCATCTCAAGCAAGAACTCCTCTCATCCTCCAACATGCCACCTATGGAAGAAAAGGAACATTCCAAGGTGAAGATACACCAATCCAAGAACACAAGCATCAAATCTAAGTGATAAAAAATGTTCCAAACAAGCTGATGTCAAATGTAAAAAACCCACATGCTTAGAAATAGAATCCACAACACATGCTAATACATCCAACCATCCATACCTCCTAGGTGTCAACAACATCAGTAAACTCATACCAACAACATATGTAACCCATAAACCACAATCATAAGCTCCCTATATCAAACATGTCAATGGAGAACATATATATCTAAGAACTCCCACTGCATGGGTAATGTCAAAGCATATCAATTCTACCAATCAACACTATATCAAGGTGTGATAAATAATCAACAATGAAATACCAATAACAATCACAATGATCTACACATACAACGCCAGCAGTTGCATACTCTCTCAAAACATGTCGCCACTATCCTTCCAAATCATATTAACATGAACCTCCAAGAAGGAACCATAGAATGAAGAGAGAAAACTTGTAAACCATAACATGTCCTTCCATAAACACCTCAAAGTGCAACGTTGTGTCAAGTAAGATCTCCTAACAACCCCAAATGAGAAGCCTCAACAACACCCATAACAACGTGTAATCTCTTAGATCAAACAAACATATGAATCATGTAAATGCCAATATGATGTAAGCCTCTCAAACCAAAGAAGATCAAACTCAAAGTAACCATTCCCAAAACAAGTAAATCAGCCCATAAAACATCTCCTAAGCTCCTCATCAATGAATGATATCATGAACTCAAATTCACAAGGAGATATCCATGCCTAAAATCTCTCAAAATGAATCCTCCAAAACTAACTATCCATATCCATCTAAGATAAAGAAATATAAACTCATGCTAAACAATCCTCAAATGAGTCCCAAAATCAATCATCATGAATCAACTCATTCCCATGAGAAATCAAAGCACAAAACATAACACATCAAAAATAGGATGGGCAATACCTATTAGATGATAAACCACCGAGTAGACCAAGAGTGGGGAATGAGAATGCTCCTCTAGGATAAGCAAGTCATCATGACTCACTTCAAGAACAATATCCTCTATAGGTCCATCATGAACTCACGTCCATATCTAGGTAAAATATCCTCGGTCTTCCTGCTGAAACCTCCAAATAGTAACCATCTCAAGAAAATGTCTCTAAGCATAAGAGAAGTCCAACCTCACCCACATCTACAAGTATCCATGAGCACCTCTAGCCGATCAATCCATGATAAGCTCCAAATGTAATACAACATCCTCATGAAGCTCCCAAGCAAATGACCAATGTACTCAATACCAAGAGAACCACCAAGATCAATGTCAAAGATCCAACCACGAAATCAAGAACCTATCATGACATCATGATCTAACCATCTCCTCCTAGGAGATCACATGCAACAATGCAGACATCCTGGTCTCAAGAGAGCTTGTATCATGTCAAACCTCTAAATCGATATCAATATTAAACCATGACACAATACCAAACACACTCTAAACCAAGAAACCACATCTCCAATCACATGAATATAAACATTTCCTCCATGAAGATCATCCACATCCTACAAGTCCCATCAACTAACTAATTAGGCACTCTAATCATTCATCCTCTCATCCCAAAGCAACATACCAATGCATAAATGACCATAGACAAGGCCAACTAACAAAATTTGCATCAACACTAAACCAATCTCGTGGATATAAACCATCCACATCTGAGTCATCCCATTGTAAATGAGTAGGTGGCCAACCCACACACCTACATAACTCATGATCAAAACAATGAAGCATGCAAACTCATCATCACATTAGTAACATGCAAATCGAGATGTCAAAGAAGATAATCTTGTATACATCAAGAATCAAACCCAAATCAACCACAAATATGATTTATCAAACATTCCCACAAATGAGTAACCATAGTCAAGGAACCAAATAAGCATCTAGGAGATAAGAACAACCTCCTAACATCAAACCATATCACCACCAAACAACCACATACATGATCATGTTGTGCTAATGCTCAAATGTACCTACATATCCATGACACTATAACCATAGCCAACATTCTACCTACACTCAACTATCACCCATACAAGACTCCACAGTCTCCACTCATGTCAAACCATGTCCTCAAAACCGATGATAACCTGTGTACTTGTCACCATCAAAGTCCAACTTTTGAAAACACCTGTAAACCTATACCAGGAAGCACCAAACTAATAATCAATTGTACAATCATAAATATCATATAAAAACATATACTCCCTCAAGGTTTTGCCTCTTGACTCTTCCGGATGCTCACAAAATCACACCCTAAATCTCAAGCACCTGCAAGTGATCAAACAAGTACCATCCTCATCCTTCACCACAAACTGATAAACAATCCAATCTACTATGTATTACACTATCCATTCTCTCCAACGACTATTCGAAATCAAAAATCTTATTCCTTATGCAAAAGTTATGCTCAAAGTTGTGTAAAAGAAAACATTTTTCTTTTGAGCTCCAAATACTTATTAAAACTACAAAATAAGGAGACAAAACCTATACCACTATGTAGTTCTCGGAATCACCTTTCCAATGAATATAAGAAGTTGAAAATCTAACACTTTGAACAAAAGTTATGCTAGTTTGAAAAAACTGCCAATTTGACTATATAAGCAACTCTTAAGCAGACCCCACTTGCTTATTAAAACGAATTTAATTTTAGTTTTCAAAAAAACCAAATTCCTACACTATGGAACCAACTCCATCATTCAAAGAAATTTAATTTTTTAAAATTACATAAGATTTGGGTGGTTATAGTTTTAAAGTGGCGATTAGAACTTTATAAGTTTTAATTTAAATATTATGAAATGTTTTAAAGATGGTGGTGGGCAGAATATTTGGAAATGGGTGGCAGGGGGAAATGGGTACAGTGGTGGAACCAACCCTGCAGTACCACAAGCATGGTACTGACAAGGCAGAGGTGGGTACGGGTTTGCAGACTCGTGTCCACCCACTAATAATAAAAAAATTGTTTTTCAAAAGATTTTCAATAAAGATTTTAATTTATAGGGGTTTTATAATTTGATTTTATTTATTTATTTTTAACTATAAATTTATTTTCATAGGTTGATTTTTGTTTTATGCCTCTGTGATCTTATGACCGTACAACTGAATGGTTGGGGGTTAAAACTATTTTGTCTTTTTTTCAACTTCTCCAAAATAGAGCAAGTTTTATATGAATCTTTGTTTCTCGACCATCCTAAATCCAATGGCGAGGTTTGTTTTATCTCAAGAGGTCATACATGAAATTTCCTCTACAAAACCCTCATATTAAATCACAATCAAATAAACCCTTTTGACCCATATTTTGCATGCCTTAGATCTGCAATAAACCCAACAAATCTTGACAACCCAAAAGCTCAAATATGCATAATAACACTTGCAACATGTGTTCCATATCTTGTAATGCATCATATCTAACATGCATGTCCATGGATTCAACTTTACATCAAATCTACTCAAAAAAGGGTTATATCATAAAACATGGAAGCTCACACCTCCCATCAACCATGAAAACTTTGATACCACTTGTTAAGAAATAATGCATCATTACCCACATTCTTTAATCAATTTCCTACATAAGCTCGTGAGAGAAAAGCATGCATGCAAATAACCATAATGTATAGATAAAATAGACAAGCCACAAGATAACACAAGATATACCCTGGGAAAACCCTCAAGAGGGGAAAAATTAACCTCCAAAAGCATCCATACTCCATATATTATTCAACAATAAAACAATACAAGAGTTACAATGAATACCTCTAAAGAATCAAGCCTCTCCAATGCATCCTCATGTGTCTAAGCATGAATTCACACATCTCATGCCATGCTTCACATATGCACTCCTTAGAAAGACTCAATAATAACAACCCACTCACCCAGTCAACCTTAACCACTAAACATGTGCTTACTTTTATAGATACAAGCTCACACAAATACAACCAAGTGGTAAGATAAAACCATGTGAACACAAAACCACTAACCGCTTATTTAATATTGGGCACTAAGTTTTCACTTTATTAAATATTCCCTAATATTAAATTATTATCCCATGTCTCATACACATTAAAGAATAATGCAATGTTACAATACAACATAAAGTGGTCCCCAAATAATTACCTAGTGTGATTAACCACACCTTTTAGGTGCATCACAACTAAATAATTATTTAATTACAACATTATAATATAACATTTTATGCAATGGTATATAACACCATATCCCCAACACTATTTGCACTACACTTAAGCTCACTTAGAGGTTATCTAGACTTTTTGTATCACCCCATGTAGACTCACCAAGTGTCTCATCACTTATCCATAGAGTCCTACACTTGTTTCATAATTGGAGGGGTAGTATGAGCTTGACTCCTACCTTCTCACCTCTTCATTCTTGCCTTTATAAGTCTCATTTGTAAATTTTTCATCACATCACATGCTTATGATATTTTATCATTTTACATATGTTCATTTGTGGATTGTTTTGAGTTGGCAAGAATATATTAGTTGCTCAAACAAAGATGACAAGTGAATTTGATGTAGATATTGTAAGAAATAGGGGTTAATAAAAATATTTAACTTTTGAAACATTTTTTAACAAATTTTAAATTATACATACCTTGTTTTTGTAAGAAATGTCTTTGAGTTGTTTCTTTAGATCATTATTTTTCCTTTTCTATTGAATATTTCCTCATACTCTTGTTTTTCCTTGTCTTCTTATTTCCCATTTCCCCCTTTGCAAGATATTTCTCAACAATTTATTTCTCAAATATTTTCTCCTTCCAAAAAGCTACGAATTGCAAAAAAAAGTTGCAAATTTGCTGCAAAAAATTCACCCTACAATAGCTCAAAATTTTGATGTATTTCATTTTCTTATTTGCAAGAATTTTCTTTAATTTATATAATTTATAATAATAAATTAGAATTTTTGTAAGATCGGCCAAAGAGACCTTCGTTTGAAGGTTTCTTAAATATTAATTTGTTTTATCCATACACCTTCGAATGAAGGTCCTCTTTGATGGAATATTTTATTCCTTCCCACACCCATGCAAGCACCTTCACTCAAAGGAACCTTTGAACAAAGGTCTTAGGAAGGCCTCTTCTATTTCATGCTTGGGATTTTGCTCAAAAAACTTACCTTCAAACCTCAAGTCAAATCTTCAAATGAAATCAACCAAACAACATATTTTGTAGGTTTGTAGCACTCAAAGTTTTCCAAATAGTATAATATTGAATATATTTAATTTGGTTATTATATTTATTTTCTATATTCTAGTGAAGATAGGTTTTTAGAAATTGTGAAGGTCTCTATTCAACAAACATAAAAAAATAGTAAAATAGATAATAAAAATTTGAAAAATAACTATCCTCTAGGTATTGATGTCCTTATTTCATTAATTATAAAGCAAGCTATCATTATTAAGCATTATCAAGAAATTTCATTATCAATTGAGCTACCATTATCAATCATTCAAGCTACTAACAAAGAAACAATGGAGAAAATAAAAGTCTTTTCATGGTATAATTGTTTATTATTTCATATTGTGCATAGATCTTGAGCTTTATTGAGTGATTTTTGAGTGTGAATTTGGTACTTGTATTGCATTGTTCCTATTTTCATGATTCACATTTTCATCATCCAATTTTTTGGCGTGCAACCAATGGGACTCACATCCCTATTTGATATTTTTTGAAGGTTTTTCTAACCTAATCTTTTTGGTTTGTAGTTCTTTTATGCAAAAAAAATTGGAGCTAACTTTTATTGGTTGAAGGCAAAACACGAGTTTTTAAAGATTTCATCATATCTTTTAAACGACTAGGATTTTTTATATATATTTTTACTTAAGATTAGGGATCATCTCACGGGGATATAGTAAAAAACTCAGACTCAAGTTACCAATAGTCAAGATTGAAAATTCAAGAGTGTTAAAAAAAACTATCTTGGAGCTCTTCATGTTGGATCAAGGGTTTTTAGATTTGGCATTATAAATCGGGTACATTTGTTCTAAGTTACCTTCTCTTTCTATATTTCAAGTGCTCTTTTTGATCTATTATAAAATCATTATTTTCCTTACACTATCATGTTTGGTGTGTTTTCCTCACATTTGAAAGTGGGCATAAAATTAATATTTCTGCATAGGATTGAATTTGCACCCTTTATGCAAATTCCCCTTTTACACACCCTCACCTTAAAAACCCAAATCCAAAGGAGAAATTCCACATAAGCCTGTTGCCTTCATTCCACTTAGTTTTTGTTTTGTGTGTTGGAAAAGGAATAACTGTCGAGGACGCTCGTGCGGTGCACAAATGTCCCTGGAAAATTCCTGCATCTAGAGCCTATAGAGGTGTTACACTTCCCATTGGAGGTTTATTTGTAATGCCCTCTTCGACCAATTGACCCGAATATGGTCATTTCCCTTCATCTCTATTTAAAAATCATCCCTTCTTCATTCATGAACTCTCTTTTATCAATTTGGATCTCTGCATGACCTCTAAGCATTCAATCCATCACTCTCAAGCAACACTTTGCACTCCATAGTAGCAACAACAAGACTCCATCAACTCCGTAGAGAATGTGTGGAATAAACACCATTGCAGCAGAGGCTTGAGTCCTCTCATTTTGTCCCCCATTAGCTAGTGAGCTCTTGGTGGAGGTGGTAAGCTTTCTACTCCTCTCCTGTATGATTTCGTTGGGTAGCATAACATTGTTTTGTAGTGCTTTTGTGTTCTTTACTTCATTTCTTGCTTTATCATACTTTTCTCCATTATCATTACCTTGGTTGTCTGTGGAGGTGGGAACACCAAAGCGGGGGTCTGCCTCGGTTGTCTGTGGAGGTGGGAACACCAAAATGAGGGTCTGACTGAGGTAGACCCCTATATAGCCCCCCAACAATTTTCCTATCTTGTGTGTAGGTGGAAGTATTCTTGGATCTAGCTAGTGAACAAGCACCTTGGTGAGATCATTCTTAGGTACATCCTCACTCTTACATATATACTTTTATATATTTGTGCGTATGTTATTTACTTCATAGTGTCATTTTGGCCTTTCGAAAGTAAATAGCTAGGTTGTTAATCTATTTTCTTGTGTTCAGCCTTGTCTCTTTAGTCCTTTGGTCGTACATACGCCAACGCACCTAAGAGACACCAGCACGCCACACTGTCGTCCCAGAGCCGCACTTTCATCCTCGGGCAGAGAGCTCCTTGAGACATAGTGTTGACCCCAAAAACTAACTCGCCTAGCCCCATTTCAAGTCTCAGGTCTGTAGAGTGATTGAAGGACCTTATAGTCCTCATCATTTCGTCCCACGTTTCCTAACACTCCTTTAAGATGAGGTAAATTAAGGAAGCCTTCTACTCTCGGCCCTCTATGACCTGGGGCTTTAACGTGATTGGTCCCCCTCTTTTACATTTTTAGTGAACTTGACGTGAACCAACGTCTACTCATTTTTTGGTGTTTGAGCTTTTCCATTGTACCCTTTGTCATTGTACTTCTGAGTGTTGTGAAGGTTTATGAGAATCACAACCTAGTCCATGACCTTAGGGTATATTGTTAGGAGAAGTGTATGACACCTTCTGATGGAGAAAACGAAGGTCACTTCTAGTTTGTCTATAGGCCTTTTCTTTGATCTTGCAGTTGCCCTTGCTACTTAGGAGCAAGTGTCATGAGGCGGGTCAGGATTCTTTGATGAAACTGACCATGTCCCTACTCCTCCTGTGTCTCTTGCATCATCATCCATAGATGAGTGTGAATTTGTCCATATCCCTTTTGATTATGTCGCTAGTCTTAGCAAAGGGTTGGGTGCTTTGGAGAATCACCTAGAGAAAAACCTGAAGTTGGCTAGGGCTGCTAAGGTTATCAACTAAATAAAGTACATGGTAGGAAAAGACCGAATAGGCTTAGAACTCATGTCTAGTCTCACTAGTCTGACTGAAGCGTGTGCCCCTTTGAACCATAATAACATTATACAAGGTGGCCCCTTCGAAGAACATAAGAGATAGTTAGGAGTGTCAATACCTCCCACATTCATATACATGGCCGACATGATCCCTTCAATCAGTATCGCCATTGCTTCTAAAAGTTCTAAAACTATCAAGGTAAACAAAACCCCTCTGAGTTTTCACTTCACACCTCCTGTCACCTCCAGCAGTGGAGGATTTGGCAGGATGATCGGTGGACGCTTTGGTGGTGGTGGTAGCTTCGGTGGTAGAAGTGGCACTAGTGGAAGTGGTTTCGGTGGAGGTCATGGTGGTAGCTTTGGAAGTGAAGGTGGCTTCGACGGAGGTCACGCTGGTAGCGGTAGCATTGGTGGTGGCTCCGACGGTAGTCACGGCAGTGGTTCTGGGGGTGGCTCCGGTGGCTGTTCCACTGGTCCTATATCTTCTAACGACTTAATTCTAAACACTCTTCTTTAGAATATGGGTAAGATGCAAAACCAACTAGCAAATCTCTCCCAAGCTTCTGCCTAGCCTATCTTCCAGCCCTTCTTCTGACATAGCCCATTTTCGGTGGCAATCCTAAACACTCCTTTCCCATAAGGGATGGAGATTCCTAAATTCAAGAAATACAGCAACAAAGGGGACCTGCAAATGCATGTGTCCACCTTTAATTCCTTATGTACAGACTTCTTCCATCATGATGTGTTGATGGCAAAAGTGTTCCCCAGATCTCTCAAGGATACAACACTCGAGTGGTACTATTCCTTGCCTGATAATCCAATCTTCACATTTGATCAACTTGTGAACCAATTTCTACAACAATTCCAATCCAACATCGGACCTAAGATGACCTTCTCTGATCTTGTCTGATGTAAGCAAGGAGATAATGAGAAGATTACTGATTTATAGCTCGATATCAAGCGCTCTTTTCACAAATATCATACCCGTTGCCTGATTTCGATGTGTAGAATGCATTCATAGGGAACTTATATAGGCCTTAGCAAGAGAAGTTTTCCCTTATGAAATATGCTTCCTTCGCGCATTTGTGTGCAGCCCTACGAGAGTATCAACAGACGGTGGTTCAATTTGGGGGAGCTTTCTCGCACTCTCGTCTTAAAGGGAAGTCCATTGTGTCGATCTCTGGAAAAGGAAAAGTTGTTGCAAATGTAGTATTTGTTGTGGATGACAACGGCCTCAAATGTAATTGAAAGTTCACAAAGTTATCAAAATCTTATTCCTCCATCTTGCAAAAGTTGTTGAAGGATAGGATCATAACCTTGCCAAACCCTAAACCCATTAAGGAACCTTACCCTAGTTGGTATGATGTGAATACCTATTGTCAATACCATCAAGTTAATAGACATGATACTGAACATTGCATGTGTTTGTGTCATGAGATAAATGATCATATCGAGGACGATACTATTCATCTTGATGGAAGCAAACAAAGTACGAACAAATCAGTGACGAAAGATAATAGTGAATTGTAGATATACACGGAGCCGTTTTCGTCACATTCTACTAACATGATTATCGATCCCTCTTATTTTGTTACTCAGCCTGAAGCATATGTTAACATGGTTGTTGTTACTCCTTCTCCTTGTCTTGCAACCTGTTTGTCGAATGTAATATTTACTTCGTAGGATTTACCAGTGAACAAAAAACCTTCTCCACTTTACATTCCTACTCGCCTCAATGGCAACATTGTGACAGGAGTCTTAGTCGACCTCGTGAGTAGAGTGAATGTCATCACAAAGGAGAATTTATTGTTGAACTCCCTGCAAAGGGAGGAATATGAAAAAATAAAGTCCATCATTCGTATGCATGATGGCCTTGCTCTAAAACCATATGGATCGATAACTCTGTCTGTCCTGGTTGGGCCTATGAACATGGACATGATTTTCAATTTTATTCCTAAGTCGGATCTATTCAGGGTGAAGCTAGGTATACCTTGACTAGCCTCCATGAATGGGATCACCTTTGTTATTCACAAATGTTTAAATTTCTCCCACAAAGGTGTTGTGCACATGGTACATGATACTAGCTATCAGCCTTTGGTATCTTGTGGAGGATATTCATTGGATCACTTTTGGCCCACCCTAGTTGGTCTGCTTCCTCCAAGAACGGACCTACTTTACAAGAATTATGTGAAGTATAAAACTGGGGGCGAAGGACAGCCGAAACTGACCCTTCTCATAGAACAGTAGCCAACTGCCTCCTCTTCTCAAAAGGGAAAGGAGAAGCTTGCCCCTTATCGGGCTACCTCATCCGCTCCCCTTTCTTGGGAGGAGTATTGGATGAGTAAGCCTGGCCTTTATCTGTTGATTCTGATGGTGTCTTCTTGGTATAGACCCAAGATTAGGATGTCAGATCCTCCTACTAAACCACCAGGACCATGGTACTACTTATATGGCAGGAAGAAATCCCCCCTATGGGGAATCCTCTATGTCTCGACCTCTGCGACCTCCTACCGCTTCTGCTCCTAAAGCAGTGAACGAGAAAAGGCCCACCACCGAGGTGTTAGAGCTGACTCCTCCTGTTGTTTCTGAACCAGCTCCTCGTGCTCCCATTCAAGAGTATGTCCCTCCATTGGAAACAACTGTAGAGGACACTCCCATGGCTGAGTAGGAGCCTTTTGTTCCTTCGCAACCTCTGGCCTCTAGTTCAAAGAGTCGTAGAAACCACCTTGTGCGAGAGAAAAATCTCCGATGAAAGGCTCTCTTGGCTAAACAAGCCACCTTATAGAGGAAGGAAGAGGAGATGATCACCCCTGTATTAGGACCTCCTCCTACGTCCTCCTCTCTCCTCCCCTTTGTTTCCATTCAAACCTTCTCTATATCGCTTCCGACTTTCGTTGTGAGTGTAAATGTGCTTGACCCCATAAAGGTGTAGGTGTTCATCACTCCTTCAATAGAGCCACCTTTTTTGACATCCGTTCCAAATGTCCCACCTTTCCTGAAGCCCATAGATATGCCTAACACCTCAGTTGTATCTACTATGGTTCTTCCTTCTTCCTTTGCCCTTCTTGCCTCATCTGTGGGGAGTTCACCTCTCTTGACAAAGCAGAAGGTAGAGAGTGGTCCTTCCAGTAACGAAGGATGTATTAGGAGCACACCTTCTCCGAAAGGTGGCCCCATGCTGGCTTGTTTTGTCCTAGTGATGGAACCAGTCCCGACTTCTCCTAAGTTCATCACTGCTCCTGAATCGCTCGGTGAGCTTAGCAGTGAACCTCAGACACAACCTCCTTTGTCCATCGAGGTGAAACATGGCACTCCTGTTAAGTGCATTTTTAACTCAATGGATGAATTTTTGACCTTGTCAGCGATCTTCGTGAAGTTGTTGACCTTAGATCCACAAGAGCTGAGTGGAGGAGACCTTACGGGTCCTTCTTCCTTAGCCCTTGTTGTAAGAGGGTCGAAAGCTCCTCCCCTTAACCTTCCACCATTGCAGGCTCATCCTCCTTCCCCCTACAATGATCTAGGGTGGGAAGCAAATAACCTCTTGGTCGATCAGGGTTAGGGGTGGCCTCTTCTTTATCTTTAGATTAGAGGAGTGTGTATGTGTTGTGATGTGTTTCCCCCGTGATCGTGTTATGTGTGCCTGGATGACCCCTATCACCCTTGTTGGTGCTTGGATATAGGTGTGGTGTTTGTGTTGTAAATCTTCTTCTATTTGTATCATCATTCTTCCATGTTTGTGATTGACTTTCAGCAAATTGGATACAATGCAAAGCGTTAGGGGCATTTTGGCTTCCCTTCCATGTTGACCCATTTTTTATTTTTACTTTGTCTTCTCGTGCATTATTCATATTGCATGATATAGTAGGGGGTTGATGATAGTTCATTTATATACTATTATTATACTTATATATATTTATGAGCAGTTTTGACCCCAAAATATCAGGCTACCCCTCTGCCCTTTTTTCGTGTTCTCTTTCCTTTTTTGTTGTTCATTTATCTTTCTCTCTTCTTTGATTGAGTTTTCCCTCTCATGTGTGACAATGCCACCTCTACATCACTTTGATCTTCAGAAAATGCATTTGTTGCCAACAAATATTTTCTCAAGAATCTTCACACACTTCTTTATAAGAATTGCATTCTCAACTTGAAACCCTAATGGAATATGTTTCCTTCATCATGGGTTTGTAAAGAAAGAACTTGGGGAACTTTCCTCCAAAGTGGGAACAATTTTGATCTCCCCTCGCATGGGGGCATATTCTTTATTTCAAATTCCTTGATGAAGTGAACATCTTTTAGAAGGATTCCTTGATGATGGATCGAATCGAGAAAGAAAACACCAGCTTTCAAACAACGCATCCCTTGAGTGGACCCCTTGTTGTCTTGAAGGGTTCTTGAGGGATCCCCCCTTTGAATTTTTTTATCTCAAATGAATTCTATGGCGTCTAGCTTGGGGGCATCCCAACTAGACCTATTTCATATCTTTGCATCTAGCTTGGGGCAGCCTCACTAGACCTTGTTTTTCAAACAATGCGTCCCTTGAGTGGACCCCTCCTCCTTTTGATGGGTTCCTGAGGGACCCCTTTGAAATTTTTCTAACTTGTTGATGGTCTACATGACTATTTTCTTACTTGCCTACGTGGTCGCTTCCTGACATATTTTATCTGTGGGTAAACATGTCACTTTATGAGTGCACCCGTGAAGCCACTTTTTGACTCTACGAAGTCCACTTTCCTAGGTTTCCTTCATGTGAGAAATCTTGGGGGATACCTTCCTTGTAGATCTATAGATCTGTAAGATGCTTACTTCTTGGGGCTTCCTTCATGTGAGAGTTCCTGGGGGTTACCTCCTTACAGGTCCATGGGCCTGTAAGGCACTTTCTTTCTTTAGCTTCATAGTTCTACGAAGTTATGAAGTCCTTTCCTTTTCTTGTACTCTCGAGTTCGCCAGATCATGGTCTGCTTCCTTGACGGTTCAAGTATATATTTCTAACTCTACTACTTCTATGATCTCTTTTACCGAAGCACTCATCAACATTCGTGCTTGCTAAAGTGGGGGAAAATGTATAGGAGCAAATTTGCACCCCTTACATAAATTCTCCTTTTACACACCCTCACCTTAGAAAACCAAATCCGAAGGAAAAATTCCACATAAACCTACTACCTTCATTCCACTTGGCATCTATTTTGTGTGTTGGCAGAGGAATAACTGTCGGGGACGCCCACGTAGCGCGCAAATGTCCACGTGGCACGCTTTCATCCATGGTAGATTCCCACATCTAGAGCATGTAGAGGCATTACACTTCCCATTGGAGGTCGATTTGAAACGCCCTCTTCGACCAACCGACCCGAATATGGCTGCTTCCCTTCATCTCTACTTAAAATTCATTCCTTCTTCATTCATGAACTCTCTCTTAGCAATTTGAATCTTTGCACAAGCTCTAAGCATTCAATCCATCACTCTCAAGCAACACTTTTCACTTCATAGCAGTAACAACAACACTCCATCAACTTCGTAGAGCAAGTGTGGAACAAACACCATTTCAACAGAGGCTTGAGTCCTCTCATTTTCTCCCCCATTGGCTAGTGAGCTCTTGGTGGAGGTGGTAATATTTCTACTCCTCTCCTCTATGATTTGGTTAGGTAGCATAACACTGTTTTATAGTGCTTTTGTGTTCTTTACTTCATTTCTTGCTTTATCATACTTTTCTCCATTATCGTTACCTTGGTTGTTTGTGGAGGTAGAAAAACCAAAATGGGGGTCTGAATGAGGCAGACCCCTATACAGCCCCCTAATGATTTTTTTCTCTCTTGTGTGTAGTGGAAGTATTCTTGTAGCTAGCTGGCGAACAAGCACCTTGATGTGATCATTCTTATTATCCTCACTCTTGCATATATACTTTATCATATTCGTGCATATTTTATTTATTTTATAGTGTCATTTTGACCTTTCAAAAGTAAATAACTAGGTTGTTAGTCTGTTTTCCTATGTTCGGCCTTGTCTCTTTAGTCCTATGGTCGTACGGACACTAGCACACATGAGAAACGCCAACACACCGCGCTATCGTCCCAGAGCCACGCTTTTGTCCTCGGGTAGAGAGCTCCCTGAGACAGTGTTGACCTCAAAAATTGACTCGCCTAGCCCCATTTCAAGTCTCGGGTCTGCAGAGTGATTGAAGGACCTTATAGTCCTCATCATTCTCGTCTCATATTTTCTAACACTCCTTTAAGCTGAGGTAAGTTAGGGCAGCCTTCTTCTCTCGACCCTCTGTGACCTAGGGCCTTGATGTGGTTGGTCCCCCTCTCTTACAATTTCACATTTAGATTCGGAATATAAAATAAACGAGTCTTTTAATCCCCAAGATCTGCTTATATATGATCTCCTCTTGCATCTTAGGGTGAGCTTGAGAATCATAAATAAGTAATTTTATTTTATTTTTTTAGAGGGCTTGCATGGGGATTTCATCACCCTAGGGGATGACCTCAACTCCCATGTTCTGGCAGAGTATAAAGAGCAGGGGGTGAATCAAAACACGCACCTCTTGGAAGTGGAATGTTCTCAATATGGGCTAAGCCTCTAAGAACTTTATACCTTAGAGAAGTGAAGGTGGAGAGTGGGTTACCCTTTCCTCCTGATTGTTTGACAATATTCCCCTTCATTTATGGTTAGGCCCCGTGTGCCCTTGTGGTATATAGAGTATACCCATATTTGATCTTGTAAAGCCTAATTGAAATATTTTTGCCATATTTTCTTGTGGTGCCTTGTGCCTACAAGGATTGATAAACCCACTTGAGTAGGCTTGTTCATGTGTCTTGTGTGTTTGAATGTTTAAAAACACATTCCCCACTTGAAATCAAAAGGGGACACAAAATCCAAAATGAGCCACAGGAAAATTATCTTTTGTATTATATTTTTTGTGTGATTTTAATATTTGAGCAAATTGAAAATAACTCAAAAATCATAAGAAACAAAACATTCAAAAATAAAACAAATATCAAATGCAAAACAAACAAATCTATTGTCTTTATCTTCTTATATTTAAAGTTGTTAATATGCTTGATGCATCTTTATATGTTGAAAAGGTCAACAATCATTTTTGGGATCTTTTGCTAAAAGAAAGTGTATTGCTTAAAACCATTTTTGGGAATCATAATAATGCTTTTAACATATCTTGGAATGAAAATATCTTACACTATTTATTTCATTGGATTGTCCTTGATAAGTTTTGGAGGAAAACAAAACTTTTTGGAGCTTGTCATATCATTATCAAAAAAATTCGAAGGTCTAATCTAGATCTCCTATATATTATCTCTATAGTTATCAATTAGTATTTGCTTGCTTGGACTCATAATTGTAGTTCAAGTAGACATTATCAAACTTTGATATTGATCATTCTTCTTGGACTCATAAGTCTAGTTCAAGCAGAATAATATTATTATCAATCAATATCTATTTGATTGGACTCATAAGTCTAGTTCAAGTAGACATTATCAATCTTCATCTTTATCATTTTGCTTGGACTCACAAGTCTAGTTCAAGTAGAATAATATTATTATCAATCAATATATGTTTTCTTGGACTCGCAAGTCTAGTTCAAGTAAACAATATATCTATCATTTGCAGATCTAGCTTACTTTTTGATCTACTTTGGTTGTGTGCACCAAGCATAAATTTTTTGGAAAGCAAGTTCTATCTTATATAAGGTCTTAAATTTACACATATCGAACACAATACAAGAAAAACATGGAATCCCATCAAAATGAGTTGAACATACCAACAAGCATGGGTGGTAGCCAATGTGGGCATGAAACAATTGATGGGTCTAGATAATAGTTAGTTTTTATAGCTTTTATACATGTTCAAAGACATTACCAAGAAATTTCTCCTATACATATTCATACATTATGCTATCTCTAATACTTATTATGTAAACCCTGAACTTGGTTTAAGTATATGGAAATATAATTATGATGTGATGGTTAATGTATGATTTATGTGTGAATATGTGTGAATTGTGATTGGATATCTATGCTTAGTCATGGTTTTCAGTATGTTTGCATGTTTTGTGAACTAACCCCTTGCAGCTAGAGGAGGCACTATAGCCCACATCAACTACAAAACGAAGCCTGCAGCCGTAGGAGTTCCTGAACAACAAAAAAGTGGATTTCTAGAATAAACTAAACACAATGACTACAACATGAAAACATTTAATGGAGGATATAATGCATCATTATGGTGATTAATAAAGACACTAGAGAAGGAAGAATCTTGTTGTGATTGGAATTCTAAACTGGTTTTAAGCATTTCACGTTCCAGTCTGTTACAACCGGAGTGACAATCCAATTTGGACTTTTCTTCTTTTCTAGTTGCATTTAGAGTTAATCGAATCTTTGTCACCCTCTGAAATCCAAGGAGTGGTCATTAAAGGTTTCAATTTAGAGTCCTACTTTGAATAATCTCCCTTGTGCCTATATGTACAACATGCTAATTTTGAGTTTTAGGAGAGCTAGTCAATTTTTGGTCAATCATTTTTTAGAAGTTATCAGATAATCTTTCAATTTTCAGTTGAAGTACTTGAACTATGTTTATTGTGCAATGTTGATTTCGTGAATAAGATCGTTGATTAGAATCTTATGTGATATTCTCGATTTGTGCAATGATAAATTTGAGTTACTATGATTGTGTTCGATCTTAAGAGCTAGATTTGGTTTTAGATTAGTGAAGACAACTACTTGAGCAAGGGCCACTCAAGGTAACTGTCCTTCACTCCTTTATTTTCAATTATTTCAATTCTATGTTTAGTTGTTACCTTATAAATGCAGTTTGTGATAATAGATCCTTTGTGTTTCAATCATTAATGGATGCATGAACAATCTTTGTTTCATAATTATACTAAAATTACTAGGGTTGTTGTACTTCATAGTGTAGAATAGGTTTAATCATTAATTCGGTCAGTTTATACATTTACTTATGAATAGTAGTTAACTAAAATCTTATATTGTAGGTACCATAGCCATAGGAACAACTTTAACTTTCTTTATTGTTTTGCAGTTTATGATTTTCCAACAACTATAATATCTTTACTAGATTGTTTTAGGTAGTTTCTAGCCTTTGAGAGCACAAACAGTGCAAACACCATCACAAGCTTTCTAGCCTTGGTTGATAATTAAATGAAGGTCTTTCCAATTTTAGGAGTATTATTCAGCTAGGATTTTTCCTTTGAATTGTGTTATCACCACCAAGTTTACTAGACACTAGTGGGGACTCTACATTTTTGGCACCGTTGTCGAGGATGGTGCTACTCTCAAAGATTGGTTTATTTCATTTTCAAGCTTTCCTAGTTTAGAATTTTCTTTTAGAATTAGGAATGTTAGGTTTAATCTTATCAAATACCAGGGTATTATACTAACATTGTGCAGGATCTATTTCCATACAAAGTCATATCTATTGTATGCGGAGGCAAAGAGACTCTTCAACAAACCAACAAGCTAGAGCAAATATTTTTGACTATATTTATCAGAGTGAGGGTACTACTAAAGAAGAATCTTCCCTTTCACCAACATCTACTAAGAATACATAGGGGACCTTCCAAAAAATGGGTGATGTAGTAGTGGATGATCCACCCAAACACACAACCTTTGAATTTCCAATTACCAACCAAGAAAGGGCTACTGTGCTGAAGAATATCCCTCCTTCAACATTACCAGTCTTTTATGGGTTAGTGATTGAATATCTAGACATTTTCTTGTTTGAGTTTGATGTCCTATGAAGGATTTATGACTACACAATTGATCCTAATAAGCTCAAGTTATTCCCTGCTACTCTAAAATATGCTTCCCTGAGATGGTTTATGGGTTTAGGAAAAGATGTTGTTCCAAATTGGGACACCATGAAAAAAAAATTCTTGGAGAAATACCAAGATTATTACAAAGGGGTTGATAGGAGAAGAGATAATATCTTCAAGATGACTCAGAAAGAGGATGAGCCATTGGAATAATATGTAGAAAGGATTCAATTTTGCTTGAAGAAAAACCCACAGAATAAGCTCTTAGAGGAATCATTGAAGCTTGTTTTCCTAAGAGGAGTTAATGAAGATTGCATGGATTCCCTCAATCTTATTGGACAAGGTGATGTGTCTCAATTACCCTTTGAAGAAATTTGCAAGGTTTTCAGAAACTACTCTAGGACCTTCACCAAAAGGTCAAGAGGAGAAAGAACATCCACCATGGGTAAGACATCTAATGGGGTTTCAAGAGTGGAGTTAGGTAACGTACTGTCCAACATGAAGAAGGATATCATAAGTCACCTATCTACTCAGTTGGACACTCTACACATAAAGAAGAAACAAGAAGAGGCTGAAGCTATGCTCACTGAATACTGTCCCAATTGTAGACAAAGAAAAGTAAACTGCAAGTGCAAGAGGGTTGCTTGTATTACAGAGGACAAGTCAAAGAAACTTGATCTTCAACAACTTAAAGGAGAATATGGACAACTATTTTACATTGCTCAAAGAAGTCCATGGTAGCCAAGACAAGGTATGCCACAAGACCCTCTTAATTTCAATACATCTTTTCCTATTGGTAATCGAATTTTTTCTGCTTGGAGTTCTCAACCCTGGCCAAATAATGAAAACCAATGGAAAAACCCTTAGCAAAACTAGAACCAACAACAACCAAATGCTTGGCCACAACCAAATTTTTAAGGTGCCAATTATAACCCTCAATGGCCATTGCAGCAAAACCAGTGGTAGCCACAATGGTAGAAAGGTCAATAGTGGCAACAACAAAATGTGAATTACCAATAGCCCTTATTGCCTTCTCAGCCACAACAATAGGCTATCATGGATAATCCCCCAAACACAACATCTCAGCCACCTAGACCATTGAAATTACTTACCCAACCTGCACCTAACCCTAACAAGCTTGTTCAACAAGCTTATACTAACGAGGCTATACAATACCCCACTTATGGGGTAGAGGTGAGTGATGTCCACCTCGGGCCAGGGAAGACACTAGCTAGACCTTCATCCCCCAAAATCATTGAAATGGAGGATGAGGAACCTACAGTTGAAGCTTCAGACAATTCACCTTTGGAACCTAGGTCAAATCAGGTAAACTAGACTACCTCAAGTCCAAATCCTCCTTTCCTTGAGTGTTTAGCCATTCAAACACATTAGACCCAGGTTGAGACAATCCTATTGGGTTAGCTTAAGGATGACAATATCAAGATTCTTCTCATCCAAGCTATTAAGGATATCTCAATCTATACAAAGACAGTGAGAGACCTATGTCTTAAGAAACCAGGGAGAAAGATGAAGGACCCTCAGATAGTTCATGTCCTAGGAAACCTTGTTGATATTATGCTAGGGAACATAATTGTCGCTAAATACACAAACCTTGGTAGTCTAGTAGTGGATGTTAAGATTAATGGGACCCTTATCAAAAATACGTTGATTAACCTAAGGGAAACAATTAATGTCATGACTAATGAAACAAGGCAGTTACTTCAGTTAGCTAACCTTAGACCTACACCAATTATTTTATAGTTGGAAAATAGGTCAACAGTAAAGCCTGAGGGAATCATTGAGGATTTAGTCATTGCCTTAGATTCATGGGAGTATCCTGTAGACTTTATAGTCTTGCAACCAAAAGTTAACCTTGTAGGATATCCACTCATTTCAGGCAAACCATGGAACTAGCTATAACTGATGCATTCATAAGTTGTAGGTCTAGGAACATGATAGTATCTAATGGGACTGTAACCAAGAAATTGGTTCTCTATCCACCATCCCAACCTCATGAAAACCTAGAGCAGACTATATGGCCTACCTTGGATGAAGAAGATCATTACTCACTACAAACTCTCATGAAAATAGAACCCAACCCTTTGTTAGGAACCCAAGATGAGGATGACTTAATTAACCATATCATACAAAAAAACTATGGTAGGGACCCACAACAACAAGACCGTCTCTCATGTTTGCAAGATCCACTACAAAACATTATACCTGCAAATTCATTAGAAGAGGTATCCCAGTTGCTCCATTCCCTTTTGTCACAACAATGTTTTCCCAACATTAGTGGCCTCGATCTCTCATATGTGCAATAAAAATCCAAAACATGGGAAATCATGCCAAGTAAAACCTTGAACATCAACAATGGATTAACTGAAGAATGGCATAATTTTTTGAACACTATGTTGCAAGAAAATGCGACAGCCTTTGCATGGGACTACCATGATATGAAATGAATTCATCTAGAGCTTTGAATGCATAGGATTTATATAAATGATGGATTCAATCCAATTAGACCGCCCGAAAGGAGAATGAACCCTACCTTAAGAGAAATAGTCAAGACTAAGTTGCAAAAGCTACTTGATGTAGGCTTCATTTATCCCATTTTCGATAATCAATGGATGTCACCATTAGTCATTGTTACTAAGAAGGGAGGAAAATAGAGGGTATGTGTGGACTATAGGGAGTTGAATACAACCACAAGAAAGGATCACTTCCCCCTACCTTTCATTGACCAAGTGCTTGACTCCTTAGTAGGGAAAAAGTACTTCTCTTTCCTAAATGGGTTTAATGGCTATAACCAGATAAAGATAGCTCTAGAGGATCAGGATAAGACTACATTTACATTCCCTTGGGGTACCTATGCCTATTTTATTCTTCCCTTTGGACTGTGTAATTCCCCAACAACTTTTAAAAGGGCAGTGCTAAGTATCTTTTCAGACTATGCTCATGATTCCATGTAAATCTACATGGATGGCTTCACTACATATGGAAACACCTATAAAAAAGCACTCAACAATCTAGAAAAGGTTTTGAAAAGGTGTAAAGAACATAACCTATCATTGAGTCATGAATTTTTTTTCATGATGATGACTCAAGGGATTGTTCTAGGACACGCCATCTCAAGTGAAGGTATTTAGGTGGATCCCAACAAGATTGAGATCATTTCTACACTTCCTATGCCACAAAAGCAAAAAGACGTCGGGATTTTTTTGGGCCATGCAGGCTACTGTAGGAGATTCATCCAAGATTATAGAAAAATTGTAGCACCCTTGTTTGTATTACTCACCAAAGACATATAATTTGAATGGACTGTAGAATGGCAGCGTTCCTTTAAAACACTTAAGACAGCCTTGACACAAGCATTTATCTTCAGAAGGCCAAATTGGACACTGCCTTTCCATATACACATTGATGCTTCAAATTTTGCAATAGGAGAAGTCCCATGAAAGAAAGAAGGGAACAAAGAATATGTCATCTACTATATCAAAAAAAAATTGCAAGGAGTTGAGCTTAACTATATTGTCACTAAGAAAGAGATTTTGGTAGTTGTTTATGCTATCAAAAAATTTAGGCACTATATCACTGGTTATCAAGTTTTCATACACACAAATCATATAGCCGTAAGATACTTGATGAAAAATCTTGTAGTTGGGGGGAGGCTAGCTGGGTGGCTGCTCTTACTACATGAGTTTGGCATAACAATAGTGGATAAGCAGGGAAAGCTAATGTGGTGGAAGATTTTCTATCTAGGTTGCCTACACAAATAGAAGAAGGTGTTGTGGATGACTCTTTTCCAGATGAGAATTTGTTTGCTCTTATAGTACACACACAGTGGTTTGTTGATATTGCAAATTACCTAGTGGCAGGGTAGATTTCATCACATTTCTCTCCTAGAGAAAAGAGACAGTTGGTGCATAAAAGCTTTCCATATTATTGGGTAGCTAATTACTTATTTTACATTGGTCCAAATAATATCATGAGAAGATGTATAAGATAAGATGAGGTCTTTGAAACTCTAAAGGCTTATCATGATGAGCCCTATGGGGGTCACTTTGTAGCCAAAAGGACAACATTTAAGATCTTGATAACAGGTTACTATTGGAAAACTCTTCACAAGGATTCAATAAAGTATACCAAAAGCTATGGCAGATGTCAAAGGAAGGGAAAACCAACAAGCTCAGACGAAATGCCTTTGTAGCCATATGTAGCATTAGCACCATTTGACAAATTGGGGCTTGACTTAATTGGCCCAACTTCACCATCCTCTAATAATAAAGAGTATATCTTGGTGTATATAGACTATTTGACAAAATGGGTTGAATTCAAGGCATTACAGTTTGCAAGATATGGGAATGTAGCTAAGTTCTTGTATGAAGATATCTTTACTATGTATGGAGTACCTAGAGAAATTGTCACTGATCAAGGACCATAGTTCACTTCTGACCTTATTTATTAGTTGGTTAAAGAATATTCAATAAGACACAAATAATCCACACCTTATCATCCCCAAGCCAATGGGTAGGTAGAGGTTACAAACAAAGAGATTGAGAATATTCTGACCAAAATAGTGAAAATTAATAAAAAGGACTAGGCATTAAGATTACCTAAGCAGTGTAGGCCTACAAAACAACATGTAAAACTACTACAGGTTTTACACCTTATGAGTTAGTCTATGGTAAAACAATAATTTTTCCAATAGAGTTTGAGTGCAAGACACTTAGGACATCAATGGATTTAGGCATGGATTTGATAGAAGCACAAAAAGAGAGGTTACATAGTTTAAATGGATTGGATGAAATCATAATGGAGGCAATGCATCATACATAGATCATACAAAAATAGAGGACCAAATGGCACAATCAATTTATATAGGCCAAAGAGTTCACTGTAGGTGACTGGGCTTTACTATATGATTCCAAGTACAAAGACTACAAGGGTAAGTTGCAATCAAGATGGTTGGGACCCTATGAAATTCAACAAGTATTTCCCAATGGAGCAGTTAAGTTACAAACTATAGATGCAATCAGATTCACATTGCTGGTAAATGTACACAAATTAAAGATATATAAACAACCAACTCACAAAACCGATTTTGGTCTTTTTTGTGCTTTTTTCACTTGTCTTTGTGTTGAAAATACCCGATTGGAGAAATTTTCCCAAGTTTTGAAGAGAGTTTGTGTTTGAATTTGATAGTTTAACTCTTTTGGTGGAGCTCTCTTAAATTCTTCAACAAAAATTGCAGCTTCTCAATTTGAATATAAGTGCCTTCATCTTTTCTTGAGATTTTACAAGGCATCTAGGGTTTTCATTTTTTTTTTTTTACTTTCAGCTTATTTTTTAGGTATGTTGTTCTTTCTCTAGTTCATATCACGTCTTGCTTCACTAATGCATCTATATGGTCAAAATCATGATTCAAATACAAACAATCAATCACAGGGTAACACCTCAACAACAGATACAACTGATTCTCATAGTGCCTCACTAGATTACCTACATAGTTCGTCTCTTGAGGTTACTTAGGTATAATTTACTTCCCACAATTTTATGCACACACAACATAGTTACAATGGTTCAAAATCTTCTTCCATCAATGTTTCATAATGTTGAAGGCACTTGTAGCTTCATGTATTAAAGTTGCTATAATTCAATTTGGGCCCTGTTGCAGTAGGGACTTGTAGCTTGATACATGTGAATAGTTGCAGTTCATTCCGGGACCTGATGTGGAAGGTACCCACAACACTGTCTGTCAGAGCATTTCAAAATTTGTGCTATATTAATTACAGTTCATCACCTTTCATTTCACTTTTTTCTCACACATGCAACATTAGTTATTTCATATTAATTACATGCAACATGCTCATTCATTTCACGTTTCCAATTTAAATTTCAAATATTTGAACTATCACTTCATATCTCACAATCTGTACATTTCGCTTCATTTCATTACACACACCACCCTATCATTCATTTGACCATACACTGCACTTAACTCTTGTCAAATCATGATCTCATATTGTGGATGCTCTTCAATCAACCTCACACATGCAACGTTTAGTTAATCACATCCGACAGGTACACATACTATACTACCATCATTACCATGGATTTCGAAAAGCTTTTATTATGTATTTACATTAAATTTAGCATGCTATCTATTCATTACATTTATTTCTATATTATTTAGTCATACCCTTCACATATTTTTCACATGACTTGAAGTGAGGTCACTTCAAACCTTAAGTTGGGGGGGGTAATATATCAGCTAATTTTTTTCATTTTTTACCACCAAAAGCCAAATGCAGAAACAAACATGCAAATCCTTTTGTCTTAATGCTTTTTGCACCTATAACCTTGAGCTCTTGATATCAGTTGTCAATTCCCTAGATCCTAGATTCTGAGAACCCAATTTAAGCTAAATTAAGATGATATAGAGGGGCAGGGGATGTAACAGTTGTAGTTACAGTGGAAAGTGCATGTGAGCATAGCAGAGGGTTTGAAGGTGGTTAAGTTGAAATTGAGCTGAATTTCTAAGAACATTGAGCAGAGGCAAAGTATTTCACCATGGGAAGTGACATTATCCAAAGAGAACCATTAGCTCACAAACAGATATTGGAGGACACATTATGTCTTCCCATTTTCACAAGGGTTGGTTGGTTGGATTGCTTTCTCAAATTGACAGAGTACAATAAAGAAATGACTAGGAAATTTACAACCACATTACAATTTGATGAGGCCATAGTCAAGGGTTTAAAGGTGGATGCTTTAGAGGTGGAAATTGCACAAGTGTCAAGACTACCAAGGGTTGGAGCTAAGTTTTTTTCTCGAGCAAATGCAATTTCAGCTAGAGATGAGTTCAACAAGCCAGGAGAGAACCTAGACTCCTCATCAAAAGGTACCAAAAGACTATCATTTCCATGGGTATGGGCCTCCTGTGCCTCTTATATCATTAAGTACATTGCATGTGATGGTAGACTCTCTCTATTGTCTACTGTTCATTTCAAATTGTTAAGTCATCTCTGTAAGAATCTATTGGTCAATGTACCCAATTATCTTTATAATTTGCTCAAAAGAATGGGGTTAGAATATCAAAGAAAGCATAGTGATTCAACCTTATCACATTATTGTTTGATAAGCTTATTAGTAAAAAGGAGTCTTAGGATTCATCGCCCTCAAGTGTCTTGGGAGGATTTTGTAGCTTGTCAAAACATTAATCAAATCCTTGAGGAACCTGCAAAGCTAGAGGCCCCAAAATCACCTACTGGACGTATAAGAGAAACCCCTCCTACTTCACCTATGGCTTCACCTACCCGCAACCAAGGTGAACCTGAGGAACAAGATGTCCAAGATTTACCACATGTAGCCTCAACCAAACTGCAACACAAGAGACTCCATCTTCCTCTAAAACACCTAAGACTAAGAAAAAGAGAGGTAGCTCATCTACACCTTCTAAAGTACAAAAGAAAAAGAATGGTACACAAGAAAGGAAATATACCCCACCTAGGCATTCAAGCCATTTGAAGAAGAAAGGTGTTATGAGAGGAAGTGTAGAGAATCTAACAAAAGAAACAAGGGATAAAGGACAATATGAAGAAAATTTTATGATGGTTGATATTGATTCGTAAATGAAAGGGAAAGCCTCTAAGAATGTACATGTACCTATTAAAATAAAGTGGTATATGTCTATCACCTTTGATTCAGACTCAAAGGATGTATTTGTTGTCGATAAGACAAGAAAGACAACCCTGGTTAGCCCTAGTGATGAGGGTTATGATTATACAGGGGGTTGTGATGAATAGTTTTTAGAAGAGGAGGAAATGTTTTTGGAAGACAAAAATGTTAAGAAGGAGCTACAAGAAGCTCTAGAAATAATTAAACACTTAGAGGAACTGGTTCATAATTATGAGAAGAAGGATAAAGAAAGGGAGATAAAAATACAAGAGTTGAAAGAGAAACTATAAACATATGGACATGGGGCAAAACTGGACCTGTTGGCACAACTTGCCATGGTCAAAACAAGGAGTAAAGAACTTAAAGTTAAAAATTATAAACCCCCTGCTACAAAAACCCTACATATACAAATCTCTCCCTTGGTTACCAACTGTGGAAGATAACTCAAGAATTTTCTCAACAAAAGAAAAAATGGGAAAAGGAAAAGGAAGAAATGATGGCAGAGCATACAAAGATACTGGAGGGTAAGGACATTGAGTTGAGTAAGTTAGTAGTTAAAGTGGAAGAGGTAGCAGATAAGGCTGCCCAAATTGTCAGATGTAGACCCCCAACTGGAACTTATGCCTTGTTTCTCCAGGAAAAGTTTTTGAGTCTTCAATTTAGTAGGTTGATAAGAAACCAACTAGTTTCCATGAGCAGGAAATATGATTTCTTTAACATTTTGTTGACTCTACACTAGATGAACAAGACCAACTTTATGAGTAATATCTGCATAACTATGTAGTGCTAGAGGAGACATAATGGAACCCCTTAATTTTTGTCAGAGATTTACAGGTAAGGGAACTAGCATCCTACTTTAGAAATGAAAGATTCTGAAGTGAACTTATGGAGGAGTATGAGGATAGGGAAAAATTAGTTGTTCTCCCAATGAGAAATGAATCCAAGGACCCTGATGCAATCATAAATGAATGGTTACAACTTTTACAGTACAAATGATCACAAGGAAAGATTATGAGATTGAGGATGCAGGATTACAACAAAATGTAAACATTGACAGTTGGATTGGTTCATCATTGTTACAAGTATGTGCAGCAGAGATGGGATAATTTGACTCCAGAATTACAGAGGAAAGAGCCACATTCAGTGTATAACTTCATGGCCATGATTGAGAGAGTGCGGAGGTATATGGATATTGTTGTTGAAAAAACACTTAAATGGTTGCCACTTAAATTCCAACCACCAATACTCCTTTATCTAGTACCACATTAGACAAGAGATAAAATGGAGGAATGTGAGCAAGATGAACTTACCAGAATTAGGAGACTTTCATGTTATAGAGGTTTTTACCTGAAGTACATAAAGGGAGTGAACATTGTCATGGATCTCAAAAAAATTACATTGCACTACAACCTCCAACCCTAGTTGATTTGCTTGAGGGCAAGCAAAAGGGTAGTTGGGGGGAAATGATGTGTCTAGATAATAGTTAACTTTTATAGCTTTTATACATGCAAAAGGAAATTACCAAGACATTTCTCTTATACATATTCATACATTATGCTATCTTTGATACTTACTATGCTAACTTTGAACTTGGTTTAAGTAATGGAAATATAATTATGATGTGATGGTTAATGCATGATTTGTGTGTGAATGTGTGTGAATTGTGATTGGATACCTATGCTTAGTCATGGTTATTAGTACATGTGTATGTTTTGTGAACTAACCCCTTGTAGCTAGAGGAGGCACTGTAACCCGCAACAACTACAACACAGAGCCCATAGCCGAAGGAGTTCCTGAACAATGAAACAAGGGATTCCCATAATAAACTGAACACGATGACTACAACATGAATATATTTAATGGAGGAGATAATGCATCATTATGTCGATCAATAAAGACACCAAAGAAGGAAGAATCATGTTGTTGTTGGAATTCTAAACTGATTTTGAGCATTCCACGTTCGAGTATGTTATAATCGGAGTCATAATCTAATTTGGATTTTTCTTCTTTTCTAGTTGCATTTAGAGTTAGCTGAATCTTTGTCAACCTCTAAAATCCAAGGAGTGGTTATTAAAGGTTTGATTTTAGAGTCCTACTTTGAATAAGCTCCCTCGTGCCTATATATATAGCACATTGGTTGAGTTTTAGGAGAGCTAGTCAGTTTTCAGTCAATCCATTTTTAACAGTTATCAGATACTCTTTCAGTTTTTAGTTGAAATACAAACTATGTTTATTTATTGTGCAATGATGATTTCATGAACACGTTGATCAAAATCTTATGTGATATTCTGGATTTATGCAATGATGAATTTGAGTTACTTTGATTGCATTGGATCTTAAGAGCTAGATTTGGTTTTAGATTAGTGAGGACAACTACTTGAGCAAGGGCCACTCAAGGTAACTGTCCTTCAATCCTTTCTTTTCATTTATTTCAATTATGTTTTTAGTTATTACCTTATAAATGCAGTTTGTGATAACAAATCCTTTGTGTTTCAATCATTAATGGATGCATGAACAATATTTGTTTCATAATTATACTGAAATTACTACAGTTGTTATACTTCAAAGTGTAGAATAGGTTTAATCATTAGTTCAGTCAGTTTCCACATTTACTTCTGAATAATAGTTAACTACAATCTTATACTATAGGTACCTATAGGCATAGGAACAACTTTACTTTCTTTACTATTTTTTAGTTTATGATTTTCTAGCAATTGTAATATCTTTACTAGATTGTTTTAGGTAGTTTCCAGCCTTTGAGAGCACATACATTGCCAACGCCATCATGAGTCTTCTAGCCCTAGTTGATAATTCAATGAAGGTCTTTCCAATGTTGTGGATTGTTCAGCTAGGTTTTTCCCTCTGAATTGTGTGATCACCACCAAGTTTTCTAGACACTAATAGGGACTCTACAACAACCTCAAATTTAAACACACATTTTGAAAATCCTTCTATTGAGGAAGATGCTTAGACCCAACCTTAGAGGAGGTACAATAATTTGAACAAGACCATAAGGAAATGAAAGTTTTAGAACTTTTGTTGAAGAAAAATCCTAATCACTATCTTAAAATGCTAGTTCAACAAGGTGCCAAATTACCCTCTAATCTTGACAATCCTATTCATAAAGAACAAGATCTCATAAACTTCACTATGACTAATAATTTGAGAGAAACAAGTCAAATCAATACACCTATGAGAAGCATGTCCCTATCACAACTCGACATATTGAACCCACCACAAAATATACCACAAACATCATTAGATAAGGTGCTTTCCACTTACACTTACACATCACTACTCTAACCTCAAACAACTAATGTTTAATGGAAAACATATAAAGATACACATGACCAATTTACACCTAAACCATCCCATACCATTGTCCATTTCATTCCAAACATAGGTAGTTCCAACATGAAAATATACCTTTTCCTCCAAATCAGCCCTAAACAAGTTTTTCATATGAGACATTATTGCCCCAATCCTTACCCATGTCACAACAAACATATTCCCAGATATACACACCTAGTCAAAACTACATTCCACAAATCCAAACTTCAACCTTCAATATACCTACTACAGGTAAATTTAAGAAACCCCCTAAAAAAAATCATGGTGAATCTTTCATTTTTTGAAAAAATATTAATTTCTATTGGCAAATCTTTCCTTCAAAAACAAATTTAATGGTGATTTTTACATCATTAAAATTTGGTAGAAAATCTTGGAAAATATTGGAAAATAATAGGGAAATGCATTAATTATGACGGAAAATCCTTCCATTTAAAAAATTAATTCGTATGGAAAAGAAGGGGCTCGAGGGTGGAAATGATCGATGGGTTTAAGGGGATGGTATTTGAATAGTTAGATACATAGTCTAAATTAAACTACTAAATGTAATTCATGAAATTAATTTACTAGATCAGGTTATAGGGGCTTATTATTTGGTTTGGCGTCTCTATTTTTCCACAATGTCACTACATATATTTTATAAAGATCTCAAGGAATTTTGATTTATCCTTGCAGAATCAAGATAATGGAATAATCATGTTAATATGAGAGGATGAACATATTGAATACTAATAGAAAATATAAGAAAAATGTCTCTAAAATATAATTCTACATTCTCTTTATTTGTGACATAAAAACAGGGTTACAAAGATTAAGTTGACGAGGATATGAAAACTGCCTTTAAACTAAGCATGTGTATACACCTTGACTAGTCTAGATTGTGCGGAGTTAGTGATTGTAAATATACAAGAATATCTCATTCAATGTGATATATAGTTAGGTAACCATACATGTGCACAAATGCTTATTTCAAGTCTAATTGAGACACCATACAAACACTTAATTCAATTAATTGAGATGAGATATGAATTAAGGTGATCTTGTCTTGTGGGCCAAGTATACAAGGTAGATTTTACAATGGGTGGGTGTATATAAGGAGAATGTAGTCATTCAATGATTTTTTCAATCCTAGTTTGGAAAAGATATTAATGAAGGCTATAATTGGTAATAGATCAAATGATCTATACAATGGCTACAATAGTTTTTTTTTTTGCAACCAAATTTGGTCATTAGCTCGTGCTCTACAAGTGATTGGTCTAATTAAACATATAAATGTTTATACTATCACATTTGTGAATTAACTAATATGTTGAATTACTTCAAAAAAATGTGTATATGCATGTAAGTGTTGTTTTTCCATAGTTTAAGTTGGGCATGATGTAAGATAATTTTGATAGTGCATGCCTCAATGATTTCATAAATTATATGGATTTGTAAGAACATGTCAAGATAAGTTGAATCCAAATTATTAGAAAGGAATATCTTCAAGTATGACTCATTAGTTAGCTTCCTTGGTGGACTAATTAGTAGACATTGTTACCTTGGAAATATATTATTTAAGTTAAATTTAAAGGACTAAATACTAGTTATGAACCTTTTCCTTGAGTTATTTTATCCATTTGTTGAATGTCAAGATACCATAGTGAGATGATTAGGACATTTTATGTTGTAAACATTGATTATTATTGATTTACATTCATATATGCAATACTTTGGTTGTTTTACATTCTCTCCTATAATATGTTTATCAATGGACATGCACATTAGCTATGTGTTGCATGATCACATAGGTATGCAACTTGTCAAGGATTCACATAGTGTAGTATATTCCATCATGTATGTTGGCCACATATTGCTAGATCCTTTGTGATGGGTTGGGATTCTCCAATGGAGTAACATAGGGGAGCTTAGTGTTTTGTGGTAGGGTGAATATCACCTCAATGATGATCTCTCTCTCTCTTCTTCTCTTTCTCTTTGTAGATTTTGAGTATTATTTCAGGATGTGTGAACTTGTATTTATAACATAAAATAATTTGTTTTATAGTCATGCCAAAGTATTGTAAAGGACTTTGTGTAAATTGCAATGATTGTAGAATAATTTTATATATTAAAAAAAAAGATTTCAAATGTTTGACTTTGGATAATTATTATGTTTATTCTATTCATTAATTTCCATATTTTATTAGTGATTATTGGTTGGATCTTATAGACAATATATCACCAAAATCAATTCCTTCTGCTCATGAATAACCCTTTTCCATTGAGTTTTCTTTATACTCGTTCACTCTACCCTCTAAACTATAGTTCTTTTTGAAAATTCATTTGTAGGAAACAATATTCCTATCCCTAGGAACCTTCATCAAGTTCCATGTGTTTTTTCTCTAGTTCCACCATCTCCTCATCCATGGTCACCTTCTAGGACATTATATGTAAACTCTAATACCCCCTTCATTGTTTTAAGCTCTTCCTTGTTAGTAGACAAATAAAAAATGTATATGAAGGTAGGTAGGTTTTACTTATCAATTTGCATTATCTTTGAGTGGACCTAAAAAAGGAGGTTTGAGGTCATTCATCTTATTTATTAAAACTCTCAAATCTCTTATAACTAAACTCCTTATCAAGTCCATGTTGAATCTCTAGTTCAACCTCTAGTATAGTTTCCTTGGTATTTAGCTTCACTTGCACCACTTATGTATCGAATTCAGGTTGTGAAGGCATAGAAGAAGATCTAATCTCCTTGAAGATCATATTTTGGCTATACATTATATTTTTACTTTTAGGATTTCAAAGTTTGTACTTTTCAAACCATCTCTATAGATGATGAAGATACACTCCTTTTCTTTAAAATCCAACATAAGTATCTTCTCCTTAGGCATATATCCATATGTTTCACAACCAAAAACCTTGATTACCTTGATATGCTATAATGAAGGATTTATTCTTAACCAAGACTTCTCAAGGGTCTTATCTGTAAGAGCTAAATTAGGAAACTTGTTAATTATGTGATAGTATGTAATCACAAATACATATAATTTCTACCCTAAACTAGTACCACAAAGCATGTTCTTAGCTCTCTATTAACATATTATTCAATCTCTTTGCAACTCCATTTTTATGTTGAGGGGTGTATGGATTTGTCTTATGCCTTGAAATACCATGTTTTCTACAAAATATATCAAATTTGATTGAATTAAATTATTCACCATTGACTACCTCTAAATCTTGATCTTCCTCCATGTTTCATTCTCAATGAAACCTTTAAAATCTTTGAACTTCAATAAGACTCGAGATTTATGTTTGAGAGAAAACATTTATGATTTACTAGAGAAGTCATTAATAAATGATACATAATATAGGGACTATCTTGTAGATGATACATCCATAAGAACAAACATCATTGTAAATCAAATCTAAAATCCCTATGTATCTAGCAAAGTTCAAAACACTTAACTTTATTTTGTTTCTCATATATACAATGTTCACAAAAAATAAAATCTAGGGAACAATTGGTTATCCCCTCTACTAAGTTTTTATATTTCAATGATCTTAAGCCTTTCTCACCAATATGACCCATATGTTTGTTCCATAGTATGGTCTTCTTCACTTGAAGCTTATGATTACCTAAATTTGTAATCTTAGAATTGTTACATTACATAGTTCTAGATTCTAAATGGAATACAATTCCAAACCAATCTCCCTTAGCTAACACCATGATCTTATGAACAATCTTGAATCCATCCTTATTAAAGACTACCTGCACACCACCATCATTCAACTCATAAAAAGAAAGTTCCTCATCAAAATTGGAATGCACAAAATATTAGAGAGGGTTTTGGTCCTTCCATATCCAAACACGAGAATGAATTTATTTTGAGAACATATTTATCCAACTAGACACATTCACCCTTGAAGCTCTTGTAAACTAAGAATCATTGCTTATTGGGAGTTATATGAAGGATGCTCCAAAATTGATTTCATGCACTCTCATGTGCATGCATAGCAAGGGATACAACAAAAGCATCACCATGACCATCATTAGAGGCCATTGAGTTTATCATTATCCCCTCTTATGTGATCAATCTTACCATAGTTACAACATTTCACCTTAAATTTTCTAAGAGACTTAGCGCGCAATACATACAAATGATAGTGTAGCATATAATGCATGCATAAAAAGTAGTGCACCAATCATTTTATATGCATTGACCACCTTGCAAATATAACATGTTACATATGAAGACTTAGTAAAAATTTATAAGATATTTGAAGAGTATTTAAACGCTGACTTGGCTATAGCACTGCAAACACCAAAATTCATTATAGAAGGTATTTAGGTGGCGCCAAAATATGAAAACTGCATTGCAAATAGAAGTCTAAATTGCTAAGTATTGTCTAGCGATGGAAGACCAAGTAAAATGTGGAATAATTCATGTTAAAGTCGACATATTTGGAGTCAACTTTTTTTTATCTTTTACCTTGCATTTTTGAAATGCATTCTTGCTATCTTTGTTTCAATCGATCTACTGCTCTGTTTTGATGAGTAATGATTTTAAATGTTTCCACCAATTGGAATTAGTTGCTGAGTCAAACTTTATAGCTGAGAAGTGTCATTCAACATAGATTATTTATAGCCAACTAAGTCTCATATTTTTGTATAAATAGGGGAGAAGATTACTTCATTTGGACGCATTATTCACTTGCATTCTACTATTTTTAGTATGAGTTATTATTGTTTGAGTTGAGAGTTATTTGTGAGGAGAATTAAGAGAGAGTTATTGAGAGAATTTTTGTGTGTGGATTTGGGAAATTAATGAAGAGTCTTGGATTAGATTGAGCTTGGAAGTTAGTTTATTTCATTTGGGATTAGCATTTAACAGGCATGTTATTTTGCCCTCTTATATTTTATATGTTTTTGAGAAGATTGGATGTTATTGTGTCCTTTGTGGAAAATGCATTGATTTGTTAAGAATAGGGAAATATTATGTTGCTTCTATAGGATTGAAAGAATCTTACTTAAATATTATGAACCTTACTTGAGTGTTTATAAATACTCCATATTAAGGAGTGATTGTATTCGTTAGTATTATATACTAGGGAAAAGAGAAAGCTTAGAATAGCTTATGAAGTATTCATTTTTAAATTATTTGTGTATTTCGAACTATATAGAGTTCATTGTTACCTTGGAATTAGATTATCCAAAGAAGGAAATAGATTATGTAATGTGTTTACTTAGTAGGAATGTTATAATCATAGGTTGTTCCTGCTGGGGTTAAAGATTACCTTAAGAAGGGAATTGCCTATGTGTAGTTTATTGTAAAAGAAATAGGTTGTTCATGGGGTTAAAGATTACCTTAAGAAGGGAATTTCCTATGCATAGTACATGAATGGTCATTAACCCAATCAAGCCAATGTAGTGAGTGAAAATATGAATTTTTATTTGAAACTTTGGCCAAAGTAGTGTAAGTAGCCATTGTTTACACTGTCATTTCACTGTGATCCAGTATAGACATTCTAGTTTAGGATTTTCATACTCGTAGGTGTAGTTACCGTATGAGTGATACTTCTCCTCATTAGTTGGTGGTCAAGATTTACAGGGGATTTCCTGGACCATTTGTTACTAGTGCTAATGAAGCTCAACCTGAGCTATGTATGTTTTCTTATATCCACATCTATGGAAGTTGCAATGCAAGAAATGTTATCTTAAGATTTTAATGTTTGGAAGGATTGTAATATTCAATTATAATGCAAATGGAAAGTTTGAAATATGTGTTATTTCAAATGTGTATGTAGTCTTTGAATTTGCAAGAAAAAATTTATTGCTCTGAGTTTTGAACATAGATTATATACTTGAGGTTAAAATTTATTGAATTTACTTCTATTGAAAAATTGGCATGTTACACTTTTCACATCCATAGATGCTAATAGCTCACAATAGTTTTGAACACATTTAGATTATTCATTATTAAATCACCATCACCCATCTTTAAAGAATACATTTTTCATAAAAAAATGCTTGTGATAAGTGAATTAATCTAATACAATTTCCCCAACTTATCCCAAAGTTTCTTGGTGGTGGTAGATTTCCAAAATATTCAAGAGTATTGGATTTGCATGGAAAAGTTGAATAAGGCTCCTTACCTTACTATAGACAACTAACTAGTCTTCATCTTTCTTGCCAAATAATTTTTGATTTGTAACTAATATCAATAGATATTTATCCATTAGAAAATATTCCATCTTGGGCTTCCAAAGCTTAAATTTTATTTCATTGAACCTCTCCACCTCCATTTTTGAATTACTTCCCATATATTTTTTCCTAAATCAATTGCAACAATCTCCCACTCAAAGAAGGATTAATATGAAATAGGCCTTACTATTCTAATAGATCTAAGAAGCTTGTCAAAATTTGACACCAAATGAAAGGAGATATGCAAAACCTCATACTTAATCTTACGAAATGATAGTTATAATTTATCCATTTTTTTTACAAATTTCAACAACATTCTAGCATATTATCAACACTAAAAAAATAAACAAGAATATAAAAGATAAACTAAGAAGAAGAATGAAACAACCACAAAAGAGAGTGACATGACATACCATGGAAAAGGAAAAAAATAGCCTCCAAGGTACCAAAACTAATGTATTATCAACAACAATAGGTTATAATACAAACTTAGACTTCAAGCTTCATAGGAGATCAATGATCTTAATCTTGGAGGGATTTTAAGAGTACAATCTTTAAAAAATATGGACATACTGTCTCCATCCCAAGCCTTCACTATATAGACCAAGGGCAACCAATAAACCATGGGCCAAAGACTATTCAAGGTGACCCACATTCAACCCATGTATCCCACCTATAAAAGTAGCTCCTTCACAAATATAATGCAACTTTGAATTAATTGGTTTGACACTCAAGATCAAGTGGGGGTAAATGTAACTCCCAAACCCTTCATACATGTATAATTATTACCTATTACACATGTTATAAATAATTAGTCAAAGATGCTAGTCATAATGCACTAAGTAACTCCCCAAAATCCAATGACTTCTTATAATTGTTATAAGACTAATGACACATGCTGGGGAGTGCTAACTATAATATCTTAAACTTCAACCTAAGATACATCCTTTTATACGTCAATAAATTATCTATAATATTATAAATATTAAATAATTAGATTGGACTTAGGACTTGTTAGGTGTACAACACGCCTAGTCTCTTGGTCCTAACACCTATGTCGTTGTGGTTATAAATTTATCATGATAGTTTTTTTCCATGGATAAAATTATGTTTTTTATGTTGTTGATCATTTTGAAAGCCTTCATACCAATGAGACTTAATGTTTTTTAAGATCCTTATGGATCAACTAAGACAAAAAATATGAATTAGATTGATGATTAATAGTTTGTGTCATATAGATCCTAAGATTTAGGAGACTTCAGACCATATTCTACTCATAATTTGCTCCACTTTACACTATTGCATCTAACCCATGTGATTCTATGTAGAGTGCATGTTGATTATAGAATCTTATTTACCTTGAGTATACCTACATTTGAGAAAATATAATGTTGAGAAGCACATTTGAGAACCTACTAGAGGAAAGAACATTCAATTTCCTTGTTGACATTTAGGCCCCTAGATTGATTTAATAAGATCAGAACAAAGAAACATAGAATAGTGGATGCCAAGTAATTGCACTTCATGCAAATTGAAACTAATACCAACTAATTATGTAATATGTGTGATTGAATATATAAATGTGAGATGCTAGTAATTGATATTGAAAATGTTCTAGTATGATGTTTGTAATAACACAACCCTAAATAGACAATTTGAAACTTTTATTGCACACATTAATAGATAATAATCACATTCTAAAATAATAAACCTTGGAATTTGAATATTTAAAATTTAGAGATTTAATCATACCTTTTATCTACTATTAAAAAAAATATAAATACAATCTAATCCAAGAAAGAAAAACCCTTAAAAATAAAATAAATATTAATCTCTAATATTTTTTATATAATATAATATTAAATTTAAAATAGAAAAAATTAGACATTGAAAACCAAGATAAATGTTAAAATCATACATTAATAATATTAAAAAAAAATCAAATTAAATATTAAATTCATACATTAACCATATTCCAAAAAAAAATCAAATCAAATGTTGAAATCATACATTAACAATATTAAAAAAAAACAAATGAAATGTTAAAATCATACATTAACAATATCGAAAGATAGAGAGTCTCTAAGCAAGCACTTTTCTTCTCTTAAAAAACAAAAAAAGTATATTCGAAAGAACAAAACAAAATTACACTCATTTGCCTCAAAATTATGTTGCAAGCCTCTTTTGCCATGGTCGAAAGGCCTGAATTTCTTGCTCATTGCGTTCCATAGAGCGGAAAGCATGGGCTATGTGCCGCCGCTGCAATCCATTGTCAAAGAAAAAAAAGTTTGGTTTGAATGGTTTAATATAAATTAGTCTATCGTATCGAAGTAGGTATTGAATTGGGGGAAAATCGGGTGTTCTGAATTGAATAATTTATTGAATGTTCCTAGCTGTCCTGTTAACCAGTATGGCGTTACTTGATGTGTAATTGAGATGAAGATTTCAACGGTAATTTGGTGGGGCGAGATTGCGAGCACACGCAGGGGGAGAAGGTGAATAGAGGGGCCGGGCAATATCAGTACCATTCGAAATGACCATTTTGAGTTGTATGAGCTTCAATTTGCACGGCGAGAGCGCAGAGGCGGCGGCAGAAGATGAGGATAGCAGCCATAGCTGGGCAAGACGCCGGGATATCTGCATCGCCATTATCCACAAATACTCTCCCATCATTCTCTGCACTCAACAAGCCCTAAAGACCCAGTTAGATGACTTGCAACGCGTATTACCAGGTATTTTCTGGGATCTATTAATACCCAACGACTCGTAACTTTGTATTTTCAGAAATAAGCCACTTCAGTTTATTTATCCATTTTTCTTCAATCTAGAAAAATGGCCTGCCCATTTCAATCATATGGCCTTTTTACTCAGAAATATTGGCCCTGCCCATCAAATTCTTTCTTAGCATTCCCATTAATTAACTTGTTCGCTTCCATATTGTCAAGGCTTAGAAAATGGCAGTCAAAATTCATATTAGCAGCCACATTGCTTAAATGACCTTTGAAATGGTCCTTGACAGCCTGATTGGCCAGAACGAGCCACATAAAGTTTAAATGTGAAAACTGTACAGAAATGTTCGTAGATGCCACTCGCAAGATCTGTAAAGCTATCTAGTGCTACCATGGCCTGTGTGGAACATGTGGTCGTATAATGGTAACATAGGCCGGTTTAGCACCTCCTTGTTAAGGTTATTGGGCCAATTTCACGGATACACATTTATAAAAGGGTACTATAATCCTCAAATTTGTGTATCATTAATTGTTCACGGCATCGGCTCATTCTTACAGCTTCTAGGTACTGGCACACATCTCTAACCGGTCGATTATCAGTTCCCTACAACTTACGATTTTGGCTAATAGTTCATTGGGCCCATTTCATGGATACACATTTATAAAATGGCAGGATAATATCCCAAATTTGTTTATCATTATTTGTTCACAACATGAGCTCATTTGTTACAGCATCTAGGTACTGGTAAAGATTTTTAACTGCTCGAGTATTAGTTCCTTAATGCCTAAAACTATGGATTTTGGCTAACAGCTCATATGGGGAGATTTGTAGCTATTTAAGCTGTATGAGGAAAGTATAATGCAGTCATACGAAGCTTTGTTATCTGTTATTATCTCCTATATCCCATAAATATCAGATCAGTTGTATAGCTATTGCAGTCTTTAATCTGTAGTGCTACATGTATTATGCTGGAATTGTTACTATGTTTCCAAATCCAGAATCTGCCAATAAACTGAAACTTGATAGCTCAGATGTGAAATTTATTTCTGAAAAAAAGTTTTGACATTTCTGAAATGAACAACTGGAGCATTGGAATAGAAATCAGAACTTAACAGAAAATCCAGAAAGTATAGAAATATGTTGCTGAAATGCTTTAAAACGTGAAATAAATGTGATTTATAAAATCTAAAATTGTTTGACACAACATAAACTAAAACTGCTACAAATGCTGGAAACTAAACTTCGAAACATATGAAGAAATGAAGTATGTTGTTGCTGAAATAAATCCTAAATTAAATATTTGTTTTTCAAAAATTGGGACAGAAGATAGAACTTAAAATTACTGATTTTTTTAATTTGTTATAGAAGATTGAAAAATAACTTTCCTGCAAAGGTGTAAATATTGACTGTTCAAATCTAAGACAATATGGAGGTTACCTTGGCAAAACACATATATTAAACCTCTGCAAGATCACCTCTTTCCCTGAAACATGATATTCTTTTAGCCTAGGGGATGTCTTTTATAATGAATTTCCCCCTTGTGAACTTTTCACTTTGTTACCCTGGGATAACTTAAGTTACTTTTATTTTCCTGACAAACAAAATATACACCTAATGAACCAAACTCCAAATAGATCCATAAGATGCTATGCTTAATGCTGAAGCTTATTACTATTAAGCATTGTCACAATTGTGGTGGATCTTGATGGTTCATATATCCTCCAATTTTTATGAAAAAAGTAAAAAATGTGCTTTAAACAGTCAAAAGACTGCCTCAGTCTATATTTTCGAACAGAGCATAGTCGATTATGAGTTGCAGGCAGGAAGTTATGACTTTCCTAATGAGAGAGTCTCTAAGAGCTAAAAACCAAAACTGGTGAAAAAGGGGTGGCTTCAATATTTGGAAAGTACAGCTGTGATTAATCCTGAAATGTTAGTTACCCTGCTTCTAATTCAGAGATTTACAGGTCAGGTATATTCTGGGGGCAAAAATACGTTGACATGTAGATCAGTAGGGTGCTTTTGCATTAATTTTGGTAAATAAGACCTCAAGGTTGAAGGAAAGCTTGCCTAGTTTTCTATTGATTTGATATTCTCACCCTCATCTCTCTTTTCTCTTTGAAATGTGCCATTTATGATTTACCAAGAGCTTGTACTTTGGATGGAAAATGATGTGATATATGTTCTGACGCTTATTGTCAATTGATAAATGCAATGCCAGAAGAGCATATGCTTATTGATGGTTTTGAATATGAGACATTTGCAATATGATGATGAATCTAGATTATTGGTCTTATATATTTTTACTTGTGAGAGATGTCTGGTAAGCACAATGTATAAATGGTAGAAGGTAGGGTAACAGCCAATACACATTTGTTGACGAGGAAATGGAATATACCTATGCAAGATTGCACAGGGCAATACAACTCATTCTGGTCAACCCTCCTTAATTTGTTGGATATACCTGACAGCACAACTATATTGTAAACACACCTTATGATCTTTCTGGGGTTGTGAATGTATGAATTTGGATCATTTGCACATGAATATGGTCATGTATGTGTACATAAATGTTTAATTTGTCTGGTGCAAGGCTTCAACCTCAAAGTTCAAACATTTTAAATTGGAGTGTGCATGAATGTTGCCTTATGTTTCTTTAGGTTCTTACTTACATGCTTAGCCTATAAGGATAGCATTTATTTTGAATCTTCTCTGAGTTATATTGGATGCATTAGGTGCTTAGACACTGTGGAAATTCAATTAAGGGGAATGAGAGAGTTTGGAACTGTTAGATATTGTCATGTCCCTTTCTGAGAGGTCGGCCCAGCAATGAAATAAAAGGTGTTTCTTAACACCATAATAAATGTATTAATAAATATTAAAAAGCAAAGTATAAATAATATAATAATATCAAATATAAAATAAATAAATAATAATAATGAAATCTAAATTTTAAAATCTAAACTTGGCGCCTAATTTTGGGCTGAATTATACCGAATAAAAAATGAATAAATAAATAAAATAAGAACAAATTTCATGCTGTTGGTCGGCCTTCTCTGGGACCTAGTGCCAATGTACTGGCAGGTATAAATACTTGTCTTGCAGGTTGGGAAAGGCATGGAGATTTTGACATGATTTTTGAGGTGAAACTCAAGCCATGTACTAGTTGGGAGGCCTTGATGAACCAAGGGAAGCCATGTACTAGGAGTGAAGGCATAAGGCGAGTCATTTCCCTAGGATTGCCACTGATTGTCAAAATGGAATCTTGTGAGTTGAGGATTGCTCTTAAAGTTATTATAATTGAAGTTTTTTTATTTCTCTTCTATACGGACATTGATATGAGGACCATTTGAGAAAGGAATTTTCTTTTATGTGTCCTGTATTAAATTAGATTACAATCATGTAAGATGTCAATGTACATAGATTTAAAAATAAAAATAAAAGGCACATGGTCATCCAGTTTTAAAGTCAGACAATAGAATTTATTCGTGATAATCTTTGGTTAGATTAAATTTTATTTCATTAATGCTTTAATCTAACTCAAAGGCATATAGTGTATAGGTTTCATTAGTTTTCTTTATATGTGGATTTGAGTTATGCAAAACCTTCCTTCAATTCTTCTTCGATTCTATAAAAAATGGAATACAAAAGGATAACAATGATAAATAATATTAAAGGTTATTAACTTATTTCTACTTAAGACTAGGGATTGTTGTCTGAATTCATTGCTGTAAAACAATTTACTGTTTCTCTTTGTGGAACATTATGGTTAATGTTGTCAGACTTTCTTGGATTAACTGAATTTTATTGTCATCAAGTTCAAATGCAAAGATGGACCAAATGATGATTCTTTTGTTTGGTTGGGATAACCAAATGATTTGTCCTAGCTTCCCGAGAGCTGGAAAAATGGAAAACGATCTTTTGGCTAAGAAGCCACTACCAACGGGTATCTATTCTATGAAAACTCACCTGGATTTTGCGCCTGGCCTCAACTGTTTTTGGCCAGCATTATCATGGCTGCTTATAACATGGAAAGCATGCCTGAGAGGATTTGAACTTGGGTCATTGTTACGGGAATCACTCTGTTCTCCCAATAGCCTATGGTTTTCAGGACCATAGACTGGGTGCCTTAGATTAACAGTAATGAAGACATTTGTTGGCCAGAAAATCATATGCATTATCATGACATTCACAATATCCAAAGCCAATGTTGACACGATTTGCAACCAAAAGAAATAACATCAAGACATGAATGTACTTAAAGGATGCATGGTATTCATTATTCCCATAAGTGAGATGTACAATTTGCTACTGTTCCATCTGGGAGCAGCCAGGACAGATACTTGAACCCAAAGGCTCTTTTACAAGATTTGACTCTATAATGCTTTCCAAAAAGGTTATTTATGAGTAGCATAGCTCCTAATTCCTGTTGTTCTTTTAATTTTTTCAGTTGGACTAATCTCATAGGAGTGACATGTTGACAAGACAGCTGCACCAGAGGCTGAAAGTGTGATGTGATGGGCCTGAAGCTGTAAATTTGATTGTATGTATCCCCGAGTAGCCTTTGTCAATGATGCACTGTTTCATGTTTGTACAAAATCAGCTATTTCTATTTCATATTTGTATGATATGTCTGTAGAATCTTGGGCGTCCCTACTTAAGCATTAGAATCTACCTTCTATCTTATAGTAAAGAAGGCATCTAAAAATGAAGATATCTCTAATTCCAGTTCCAAGTGACAAATTATACTAGTATGACTCCCTCTGAATCTATCCTAAGTGTAAAGATGGTGAGACCATACCTTAAACTAGGTTAAACTCTGAAGGAAATTTTGAGCCATATAGAAGCTGCATTGATACGTTCTTTGGGGTGAATATGAGTCTATTGGCAAAAAACAAATTATATCTTTCTTTTGTAGAAAAGGTTAAAGACATAGTTTCTGGTTCTTTAAATTGTGCATGGTTTCATAGTCTTAATTAGATCTTGCAAAGAAGTGGTCTACATAAAATTAAATAATGAATTGCCCAATTATGTTGCCAACCCCCAAATGCCAGTGGAAAATTTATAGCTTTCTTTATTAGATTATGGCATCATGCTGAAAAGGCCACAATTAGAATATTTATGGCAATCTTGCAAATCGTGAACTTGTGTCTATAGCAAGACAAATGAGATATGGAACATCTTAGCCTGGTCTTCTAATCAAGCATTTAATGAAGGGTGTAGCTTTGTGTTATAAGTGTATTATGCTTGCAATTTTTGCACTCAAACAAGTTTTCAGCCTATTGTAAGCTGTTTATGGAATTCAGAGGGATGTATGATGGATTGGCACTTTTTTGTTGCATCGTTTGTTTTATAATAATCTATTTTGGAGACATTTTCATTATTCCTGAGATAGGTGTGCTCTCCATGAATAAAGATCTGAAGTGGTCCCATTGGAATTGGATATAGACAATCATGGTAATGAGCTTGCTATAGTTACTGCTTAGTAATATCTCCTCCATATCCTGATTGCCATATTTTCTGTTTGGGAAAACTTTCAAGTTTCAACAGGGGCCATATCAAGATCTTAATAAATGGGCCTCTTCTTTGTTATAGCTTTCTCTGCCATTCACACCTTTCCAAACCACTGCACTGGCCTGCTGGTTGTAGATATGCACTGGCATGATGTAAATATATAAGAGTACTGATTCACTCAATTGTTTTGTAAGGTTATGAGCAATTTGGTATTTCAAGGAAAGGATCCCAGGATAATACAGACGAGCACTGCACTATTTTCTATGAAAAAGAGAAGGTATGATGGTGCAGTCACACTTCTTTAAATAGAACATATATTCAAGGGAGTAAAATATTGTTGGAGATGTGGCAACGAATATTTTCTTAATTGACATTAGCAATGCATCTTTTACTTTTCTGGGTCCTCCAAGAATGGCATGGTAACATTGAATGGATTTTCAGGTTGAGCGTATGGAGGGTGGTACCTTTTGGTTGTCAGAGTCTCCATCTGTTGCAGGCAGTACTTCATGGGGTGCAACTGTACCCAGCATTGCCACATGGGTGATATCCTACTTATATTTCATCTGGTTGAAATCCTTAGCTCATTGTAATTGGTATCTTATAAAATCTGTAATTTTTGCCAAAATTTTGTATCTGTTTACTTGACATAATTTCCACACATTTCAACTCAAAGGAGTTGAGCCACCTGGGTTTACTTTTCAAATTGTGAATACAAACATGGATGAAGTGAGTGCTCGTGCCCGACGACGAGGTGCATTGCTAACATGGCAGCATATAGCATCCTTGCCTCCGAGCTTACCTGTTGTTTATTGTGGAGGATTTAACACGCAAAAGGAGTCAACTGCTGGACGCTTCTTGCTTGGAAGATCAAGGTAGCAATCATCTTATCCTGGCCTGTGTAATAATGCAAGTAATAAATTATTTTATGAGGGGATTGAGCTATTTTTTTTGGATGAACACTGGAAACTTATCGGATCAAAAACTTGATATTTTTATTTATGCTTCTCTAATCACCATAGGATGCCAAGATTGTGCATCCAAAATCCAGCTTTTTGTTTTTATGGTTGACTATACATGTTTCTTTGTTTATTAATATTGAATTGGCCCATTTATATCATTAACAGTTAGGGGTGCTGAACTATTTGCAATGTTTGAACTTTTATGCAAGGTGAAGGAATTTGGTTTATTGGTCCCAAATTACAGGTTGGAGATTCTTAGCGTCTACATCATAACTAAAAGTACTACTGTGAACTAATTGTCGCTAATGTCAACTCTAAGTGCTTAAGCTTAGGGGCTAGACCAAGTCAATTTTAGAAGGTTATTGTTTTGTTTTTTGATAATCTACAGATGAATTTAGGAGAACAACAAAGAAAAGCTTTACCAAATTGATACCAAGCAAAAGTCTTAACCAAGAACTTAGATCAGCCCCCTCTTCCCACGGGACTGGAGGATCATATCACTAAGAGCTTCTTTCTTAGCACCTTCCCATTTGAAACAAGAGCCCATCCAACAAGGCAGTCATCATCTACACAATCTGACATATCAATGAAGCTGAAATAGAAGGCCAAGGAGAATCAGCAATAACTTGAGAATCAAGAATTTTTTGAGTCTTTATATTAAAGAACCTTCCCTCAAACAAGCTATACCACTGGGGACCAACATTTGAAACAACACCAAGCTAAGGAAGAGACACAAGAGGATAATAACCAATTCTGGAGAAGGGGACATTATGGAAGGTGGCGAAGAATGCAATGCATGAGAGAAAAGAGGGGATCGATTGAAACTGGTGGCAGAGACTTAGAAGCACCCTTTGCAAATGAGGGATCCACATCAAGAGAATTAGATAAGGGGGAACCCAATAAGAGGAGGGTCAACCCAAACCAGCTGATGACGACACTTTGCACTAGTTCACCATGTAGAATAGGAGCTTCCTTTCACCTTTTTGCAAGAACTAGCTTCAATGTCCATAGGTGAAGTGCAATCTACAATGAAATGTTATCTTTTCATAGTCCAGAGTTGCTTCCAGATCTGGTCCCCAATGTACAATTTAGTCTCTTTTGGAAGGCCACCAAAAAGATCCATCTCAACCAACAACCTAGCATAGGTAGAAGGGGAGCATGAATGCTTTTTTAGGGCAATAGAGATGAGTCTACCCAAGGCATTGCTAATAGTAGTCTTGCAGGCTACCAAAATTGGAGTGGAAGATCCAACATCTAAATCCAAATTTGGGCCAAAGCAAAGGTAGTTGAAGAAGGGGTAAACTCAGGATGCCACAACTTAATACAAAGCAATGCCAAACCCCAATGCCACAAACCAACTTCCAAATGAACTTGCCAATCCTACTTTGAACCACACACTATAATGAAAAAACCTTGAGTGCAAGGCTAAAGAACTAGATCATTAGACAATGAGGGTTTCCAAGATTTTGAAACCTAGGCATGTAACTTTGCCAAACTTTTGCTAAAGATTCAATTATTGACACACAAGATCCAACTCTAGATATTGATCTATCTCCTCATACACCTCAAGACCCATGATTGTGAGAGGAATAAAATTTGATTTTCTCATCATCTGGAGATCCCCAAGGAAGGTGATCCCTGGTGGGCATACAATCACTAGTATCATTAGCAAATTTCGTGGAAGGATCTATAGCAACCGAGACATCATTAGGAGCAAGACTTGTTGAAATCTTAGTACCTTTGCTTGATCAGAAAACAAAAGCAAACCATTTGAAAAGTTATTCATCATTGTAGCAGGAGATACTCCTCACAATCATTGTAGAAGCCACAAAAGGCGGCCACTTAGGAGAGAAAGCACCATATGGAAACCCTAGAGGGGGACGGAAGATGTAGTAATTATAGTGTGGGGATTTTGTATGATACAGTTAACGGATTTGTAATCTCCATTTCACATACAATGTTAGTTTGAGGCTATTCATTTTTAATATGACGTAGCTTTTGAAGAGATTTCTATTGTTTTTGAAGAGATTTGGCTGTTATGACATTTGGCTTGTTGGCTAAGGTAGATTGAGCATCTCTTGTAGGTTGCATATGTGAGGAGAGGAAGTGTGGATTAGGATGTGTAGTTATATGGTTTTTATTTGCTTGGTCACATGGAGTGTTGTTAGGGAGTTTGATGTTTCAAAAGCCTTACATGGAGACCTAGCAAGTGTATTGTAATCTTTGTTCATGAGATGATACATTGAGTGTGAGTGCTTTTGGAGGCTGGGTTTTTCTCTTTGAAGTTTTTTCCAAGGTATGTCTTGTGTGATATTAATGATATGTTTGTCTATTCTTTTGCACTGTGCATTTTGAATACTTGTTTGCATAGTTTTCTCTCTCTGGGTTATGTGAAATGGTTATTATTATTGCAACCATGACCGTAAAACACATTGCCCCCTTTAGAGGTCATTGCAAGCACATTGATCAATGACCAAATTTTAGCATCCTTTGTTCATCAAAAACAATGGACACCCTTGACTTAGCCCATGAATCCTTATGGGCTTCAATGAATCTTCTACAAGCTTGACCTCCTTTTCCATTCAAGTGCCACACCCTTCAGACACAACCTAGGCTCTTGTACTCTTTTTGAGCCCCGTTAATTTTTCTTACCCTTTCTTACCAATATAGTGAGTTAACAACATTGAAATCCAATCCATTTGCATAGATACATTGATATATGTTTATTGGTGATCTCTCGAGATGCATTTTGAAATGCTATTTCCAATGGTCCCTTTGGTTCTTATTTGTAAGGGGTTGTTCTTGAGGCATGGCCAAAAATAGGTGGCTCTCTACCAAAACACTAGGATATAGATGGGGGTATAGGGGCTTCATTACTTGAAATCCTTTCTTTGCTAAAGAATGTTTTCTCTATGGCTTGTTGCTTCATCCACTTGCTCTTGCTCATTAATATATCCTATCACTTGCTTTGATGACATAGGAACACCATTCTTTCCTAGGCAAGCTTTGATACCTTGTCCTAGAATACCACACAAATGGGCTTTCACTTGACTATATGAGCTTGAATCCCTAACATTGCATCTTTGCAAATCCAAATATACACCCAACTACCTGGAACTAGTTGTATCATATCAACATACTTTCAAAGAGGAGAATTTGAGTTTGTTTTGAAGTGGGATTGGGCCATGGAGATAGAACTAGTTGCTATTGTAATCCCTATGGTGACAAGTGTGATAAACAATACATTCAAAACAAATGGGAACAATATAAAATATATAAAACTTATTTAGTATTTTAGGTAAATTGATAAATTCATAGAAGAACGAAAACAAAACAAGAGTGTTCATTTGTAAAACTAAAAGTAGAAAAAAAAAGCCAAAAGAACTTACCACTCCCAAAAACCTTCCTCTACGATCTTCTTGGTAGTGAATGGGCTCTTGCACATGCACAAGAATAGCAATGCAACCACTTTGGGACCTTCAATCATTGATCTTCAACTCTCTTTGTGTAATGACAAGCAAGAATCAAAGTTCAACAAGAAGGAATGGCTTTTTTTTGCAATCAAAATGAGGTAAAATGAGTTTGTTTTAGTGTTTCAAATGATTTAGATGGCACTTTTTTGGTTAGGGACTTATTTTGGTCAATCATAGTCAAAGTCAAATGCCAAAATATATTTAAAAAGCAAAAAAAATGCATCTAAAATGTGATGGGTTCACTCTAGGTTTGTTGTATGTCTGCAAAGTTCCATGTGGTTTTGCCTTGGTTTTTCTTGGACAAATCCACAGTCTATATTTTGTCCTTTGTGCAAAACTTTAGACTAATTGACCCAAATCATGAATCTGTTTGTAATTATACTCAGATTTGGGGCTAAACACCAGTGAATTAGCAACATAGTTTATAATATATTAATTTTCTTTAATTTCAATTTGTCATATTTGGGGCAATCCTGTTTAGGCATATGTTGTGTCCCTCCATGATGTGGTCTAGATGAAGAGTGCTATCCTGTGTTGCAACTTTGACCTATAGATGGTTGCCCACTTTGTTAGAATTGTTGGCTCATGGTATTGTATTTGGCATTAAGTCTAATCGATCAACTGTCAAGGATTTTTGGGTCTCACCAATTCTTATTGCAACTTTGTCAGAGATTGGTAAAATGCAGCTTCTTTAATGGAAATGTTAAGAAAAAAGGCATTCATAGTGGAGCATGCCTTGACCTTCTCAGACGTCTTATGTGTACCACACCTATACTTGCCATGCCCAATTTATCCAACCTGTTTGTCATTGAAAGTGATGCTTTGAGGGGTAAGAATTGGCATAGTGTTGATGCAAGAAGAAAGACTCTTGGCGTTCACTAGCAAGGCACTGTTAGGCAAAAATCTAGTAAAATTTAACAATGAGAAGGAAAAGTTAGCCATTCTTCATGCTGTGACTCATTGGTGGCCATGCTTGTGGGGCAACATTTCTATGTCAAGATGGATCATCGCAACATTAAGTATTTCTTGGAATGAGTCTCTTTGCTCGAACAACATAAATTGGTCACTAAAATTAGTAGGTTATGATTATGAAATTATCTACAAGAAGGGAAAAGAGAATGTTATGGCAGATGCTTTATTTCACAAATTGTAAGACCATGGGACATTATGTATTTTATCCTTACCAACACAAGACTAGCTTTAGGAGGCCAACAAGAGTGACAACATGATGCGTAGGTTCAGCAATTCATTCATCAGCTAACAACCAATGCCATAGCTAAGCCAAGATACTCTGAGATGACCAATACTTGCCTTAGAAAGTGCATATTGTGCTGTCTGTGGATTCTACTCTTAGGGACAACTTGTTATAGGAATTACATGCATAACCATTTTTAGGGAATTCTAGCTTCTATAGATGTATGAATGAGCAAAAAAAACATTATTCTGGGCTGGCATGAAATAAAATGTCAAAAAATTTGTTGAGTGATATGTGTCAATGCCACAAAGGAGAAACTGCTAGGATTATGAGCACTACCATTCCCCATTCCAACTACAGTATGAACAAACATCTCCATGGATTTTATTGATGGGTTGCTTGAGTCAAGCAGCATATTAGTCATTTTGTGGTGGTTAATCCTCTCTCTAATAAGTTTTAGAAACTTTCCTATCGATTATCCACTTTTCACTTTTATCTATTACAAATAATTCAAATTCACAATACTGTTACGGGTCTGAGAATGCATTACCTAATTAGTTTAGAAAATCTACCTGTGTTACTCCTGTTTAGCATGGTTTATAAACTTAACCCAAAGATAGTTTGACATTTTCAAGACTTAGGCTTGGCCCAATTACTATTGATTTAGATAGAGTGAAGTGAAGTGCAATTTCATGTTGTTGAATTTGCCTCATTTCCAATCTTACATGCTTGTGGTCCAATGGCTAAGTTTGAGGAAATGGTTTTCTACATGGTGCAATGTTCCATCCTTGCTATCGGTGGTAGTACCATACAACTTATAATGCCTGTATCTCAGTTTTTTATGTTTCTTTTGTATGCACACCACACAATGTTTCAGTTAGTTTTGTAGTCACACCGTACAGTGCATTTTGATTGCTCTTGCATTTACACTAACTGGGACTCTGATTGTTATAATAAAAGACTCACATGTCTCATTTACTAAACCTTTCACATCAATTCTATTCACTCAATAATAAATGGAACTTATTACCATTTATACATGAGGAAATCAAGCTATGATGGAAATTATGACGCCTCAGATCTTTATGTATGCACTCTTGTACTTGAATTAAGTAGTGCTTTTCAGTTAGGTACTTGTACCATGCAGTGCTTCTGATAAAATCATAAATATAATAAAAGCTTAAATTTTTTTTTTTCCATGGAAATTATGATGCCTCAGATCTCGGTTATGTATTACTATTCACTTGTGTACTAGAATTTAGTTAGGTACTTGCACTATGCAGTGCTTCTGATCAGTGTAATAAAATCTTCAAAACAAATTTTGTCATTTCTCTAATCATTTACATACATCAATTCTGTTGACCAAATAATAAATTGAACTTACATATTTCTTTGTGTTCTTGAAGTCTCAGTTTTCTTTAGCTTACTGAATCCTTTCTTGCTTCTAACAAGTATAACCATACAATGTTACACTAAAGGAAAGTTAAAACTCTCTTGAAAATCTCAATTTTACTATTTTAATAGAATATTATTTATTTCCAATTTCTGTAACTCTATCATAATTCCTCGTGTTTACAGAGAGCATGGAGTTGTAGGTGATATGAGGGATGCATGGGCAAATGCTCGCATGAGGAAAAATGTCTCCCTTATACACACATACCATGGATTTAAAGGTACACGTTCTTTGGTTCAGTTTGGAGGGTTCAGTCAATTGTATGGCTGTCATATTGGCTAGAATCAATTTCTGGTTACTGTTTTAGTTTCCTTGTTATATGCATACTATCCATGCTCTTCCCATGTGAAAATGCATATGGAAAGTCATGTATCCACTTTGACTGATTGCAGGGGATAAACAGGGGACTCTAGAATTCCTAAAGCTATTTTTTAGAGCTCTTTGCCTGTGTTGGGATCGCCAAAATCAGGACTTGCACATGGATTGGATTCTATTTAGGGGACGATCATTGGCTCCAGTTTCTTGTGAAGTTGTAAATGATAATATTGATGGTGTTTATCCATCTGATCATTACCCATTATATGCAGAGTTTATGCTTCCCCGGACTGTGAGGTCAGTTGAGGAGGCTGCTTAAAACTCCAAATTTTAAACCTTAAACAGTCTTCTGTGCATAAACTTTATGTCAGTGGTTTATCATTCATATTTTATGTTTTGGCATATTGTAGTATAGATAAATCAGCAGCAATAGGAAATATTTATTGTCCTTGTATCTAAGCATTTCCATGTCTTCCATTGTGGAATAATTAATTCTTGCTTATGAGCAGTGCAGCGTTGACAACCTGAATTTATTATCTTGAACACATGATAGCATCTATGCAGTCTTTTTTTGTGAAGTGTAAGCAAGTACATTAACAAGAATTATGCTGATTGTATACTTGTCAATGCATCATTGAACTATTTGGTGTAACATTTTCAGCTAATGAACTTAATAAACCAGTGTTGTAAGCTCACAAGAGGGTGAAGCAGATTTAGGTGCAAAGCATTTTATATTAACATTATGCTGCATATATTCTACTTCTCAAAGCATACAAAAGTTGCTGATGAATAGTAGCAGAAGCATGTACTGATATTAGCCTTGCAGTTTCTGAGTTAAATTCAGTTTTTTTTGTTGAATTATTTTCAGTTATTATTGAAGTCTGAAATCCTAGTCACAATAATTGTGGTTTTTGCTTTTAAAATCACAAGGTCAGGAATTCAATAGAAGTTGATGATTAACTTCTATTTGAGTTTAAATCTTTCTTCCCCTGGTGGCATTTGTTGAGGTATTTGATTGACAAAGAAGTCCTCTCTCTTTGTGTTTCAATCTGCATTTGATGGGATGGATACCTTAATTACAAATTTGGCTATCTGACAACAGCTATAAGCATCGTGATGTCTACCAGTGGTTTTAACGGAAAACAGTAAATTTTGTTGATGAAAAACGAGTTTTGATTAATTAATTCTTTAGAAGTTCTTTGAATATCCACAATCTGGATTTTTGTAATGTCATATGATAAAGAAGGGTTTGCATAATAAATTGTTAGGGCTAACTAGAACAGACAAGAACGTGAGCTTGCTTAAGACTTATTATACTGATAAAGCTGAGCTTCCTACATATTTGGCTATCTGACAACAGCTATAAGCATCGTGATGTCTACCAGTGGTTTTAACGGAAAACGGTAAATTTTGTTGATGAAAAACGAGTTTTGATTAATTAATTCTTTAAAAGAAATTCTTTGAATATCCATAATCTGGATTTTTGTAATGTCATATGATAAAGAAGGGTTTGGATAATAAATTGTTAGGGCTAATTAGAACAGAGAAGAATGTGAGCTTGCTTAAGACTTATTATACTGATAAAGCTGAGCTTCCTACAGATTTTGAAGGCCAGTTTAACCCGTGAAAGGGCTAAAGAAAATGACATGCCAAAAATAACCATACTTGGGGTGAAACAAATATTTGAATAACACAACATATGCACTATTGAAGTTACGTCTTTTTAAATACATTGAGTGAAAACTGGGAAGAGAGGCCTTGTGATCAACATCCATCACTGAATGATATTATACCAGGTCAAACTCATATGCTTGCTGTCTTTGTTCTTGTTAATTAAATTGTATTATACTATGTTTAGTGAAGCCTAAAATAGCTCAAGCCTCAAACTACTACTTAAGGAGGCATGCCACTCAAACAAACTAACATAGGCTTCAACAAATCACATTCGACTCAAGTTAGTGGATATCAACGACCAAAACACTAACCTTCATTCGTTAATAAACCTCAAGACAGTTCTCCTATGAGTAAGGTTTTACATATATCTTTGCTCATCATACAACAATTGAAAATTACCAATGCTAAATTATATATAGCCATCGCATGACTTTATTTATTCTACTTCGTTAATAAATCTAGGTATCATCTCTTAACTTGGATGAGATATAAGCAATGAATACATAGGAACTAACTTCTATGAAATTCTTAACAACTGTAGAACAGATGTGCTTACCGGATATTGAGAGAATACAAATTCAGGTCGAACAAGGTTACTCATTCATTTAGGTACAGTGAAAGAAACTTCTTGCGTTATTCTGTTTCTTTATTTGCCAGAATGACTATCTTTAATTCTTAGCCCATTTTTCATGAATAGGTCTATGATCTATTCTCATCCTATTTGTAGATCAGCGTTGAGCATTTTATGAACCTTTTTATTCTATGCCAATTCTAAGTGTCATAAAAGCCAAAAAAGAAGAAAATAAACTCAAACTCAAGAAAAGTATCTTGCATGGCATATTCAGTGCAAAATTTGCACGGCCATAATAAGTTTTGTTAACTTTGGATAGCAACGAGAAGACATGCATGGCCTTAGTAAGAGTTATATGGCTTTGGATTCTCATTTGTATTTTCTCAAATTAATTAAGAATATTCTTAAATTATTCTTTCTTTTCTTAGAGCAGTTCTATTATCTCATTGTTCTCCTGCTTAATTATAGAATGATAAGAATATGCTTAATCAAAGCTTGTATAAGGTTGAAAACATGTTTTGCTAACTGGTGCTACTATTAGCGCTTCAATGACTACTCCTTTTGGCCAAGCACATTGTGCATATTTCTTAGAAGAGTAACTCAAGATTATGTTTTGTTTTAACTTTCTAAGAATTCCCATGGAAATTTCATTGCAAGTTTGTCCAAACTTTTAGTTTTTCGCTATAATTTTCTTTAAATTCCTATATATTTGGAAAAAAGGTTAACTAATCATATTCTAGGTCTTTTATGCACTTAGAAGGAATCTGCCAAGTTATGAAAGTTATAAATATAAAGGCCTTTTTGAGTGTCCACTTAATTAAGTAGATGAAATAATTGACAAGGGTAGGGTGTGAGTACTTGTTTGAGGGAGAACTACAATGTGTGTTAGTATGTGAAAAGATTATGAAAGTGTATGAAAATTAGGTCAAAGGATACTTAGGGAAGTTGAAAAAATTGATCTATGTGGGCTAAATGTGATGATAAAGTGAAGTAGTGCTAGAGAAAGGAGGTAAGATACATTAGGGCACCTACTCATGCCCATAATGATGTGATTGTTTAAGCTAAGCTAAGCTAACCCTTGATCTTGCAATATACTAATAAATAATAGATGTAATGTGGCAACAAAATCCCCAATTGTAATTTGGTTTATATTTTACATCTGCCACGCCCTTGTGTGAACTAGGGTATGTTGCTTGAGGAGGAGAAAATAAGCTAAAATGAAATGAATAGAGAAATATGCACTAGGTAAATTAAGAGAATACTAATGAAACATTTTTATTTGAACTTGCTTATTCTCTGAAGTGGTCTAAGATCATGCTTCACTCTACTTGTGAAAGGCCCAACCAATGTTGAGATTTTTATCGTCAAAGTTGCTAAAGGTGATCCTTTGGATGCATTGTGTTGTACCCAAAATTAAATTTTTGCTTTAATGAGGCATTTTGATTAAACTGGTCTAAATCTTGTAAAATTGTCGTCAAAAGTTAGTTTTAGGTCAAACAAAGCATGGGCTTTTTGTGGGTTTACCGTCCAAAGGATATTGGCAAGTTTCGAAAATTTTGAGAATTAGGTTGTGGGCCCATGTTTTTAGGAAAAACCCTAAATATAGGATCTTTCCATAAATGATTGAAAATAATTTTGATTGGCTTATTTCACTTCTTGATCACATTACATTGGTCAAGTTAGAATCAAGAAAAAGTTAGTTTAGCTCTAGTGGGTCTACTTCACTTTTTTCAGGAGAAAAGTTAGGACCTTTGAGGTCAACAATGGCAGATGGCCAAATACTAGGTATTGAAATCTAAGCCTCAAACACATCACAAATGATTTTATGGCGAAAGATGCTAAAAAAAATGCTTCGCGACAAAGGGGATTTTCAAAAGGTAAAAATGTAAAAAATATTCTAAGTCTGGAAGCAACACACCTTGCTACAAGGGAGATGCCTTTGCAATCAACACCCAAGTCAACTTTGCAGTGTCCGTGCACTTAAAATGGTGAATGCAATCACAATAGTGAATGTACTCGCGTCAGCAGTAGCAATGCTCAAATGCAGTCAACTCAATCTAGCGTCACGGTGATCGCGAAGCGCGAAAAGGTGAAAATCATCATAAAATGATGAAGTTTGGAGCCAAAAGCACCCCTGCTAGCCAGGGGTGCCCTTGAATTTGAGAGGCCAAATGCAATGGTTAACACTTGCAAAACTAGTCATATTCTCTAGAATTTTGCAAGCTTTCCAGTGAATCATCAAGCAAATCCAACATATTTGTCAAACACCGACAAACGACAATAGAGGTGGAAGATGTTGAAGGTTACCAGTCATCAAAATGACAGTCCACAAATGCCCTTGAATTTGAGAGGCCAAATGTAGTGGTTAACACTTGCAAAACTAGTCATATTCTCCAAATTTATGCCAGCTTTCCAGTGAATCATCAAGCAAATCCAACAGATTTGTCAAACAATGACAAATGACGAGAGAGGCAGAAGATATTGAAGGTTACCAGTCATCAATTTGACAGTCCACAAATGAAACTGTACCCCTGTACCTCAGGGGTGCCTAAAGAAGAGAGCCATTAGATGTCAATTTTTGCATTTACTATCTCCAAATGATCTTCTTGGCTTCAGACCAGCTTCACAACAAATCTGTTCGCTAGTCCATGAGACCTATCAAATGATGATAGCTATTGATCAAACAAGCACATAAAATGGAGGATAAGATGTAAGTCAAAAGGTCAAATGTACCCCTGCAGGCCAGGGGCGCCTAGACTTTTGGTCAACCAAATGAGGTTTGCAACAACTGTTTTCTCCAAAAGATCTGCTCAGAATCCTTCCAACTACTCGATGAATCCAACAGCCAGCTCTCGAGACTTTTTGAACACTCGCGAACGAAGATCAAGTACAAAATGTTGAAAGTCAAAATAAGTCGAAAACGTTAAAAATGGCCGTGTTGAAGAAAATGCACCCTCCTTGGAAAAGGCACCCAACTTTTTGGGGCCTCAAATGCAACTTTCAGACTTTGTGACTCCTAGGAAGACCTCTTCAATCTCCATGATGAGATCGTCAACACGAACATTGGAGCAGTTAAACTTCTGACAACGAGGGTCAAACTAGAGCGTTTCGTTAGAGGTTACAAAGTGCAAAATGTATCTCAAAGGACAAAAACACCCTTGCAGGCTAGGGGTGCCTAGGAATTTGAGCCTCATAAATCAACTTTCAGACGTTGCAATACCAATCATTCTTTCCGAAATTGAACTAGTTTTCCATTCCATATCTTGACATGTTCGTAAGATTCATCAATCAACTATGATTGCAGATTGAAGCAGAAAGGGTCAAATTGAAGAAGTTGAAGAGCATCCAAAAAAATGGCTAAGTCTGGTGAAAAAAACACCCTTCTAGCAAAAGGTGCCCAAAATCTCAAGGCATTGGAACTAGTTTTTGAGGTTTGCAGTTCCCAACAACATCTCTTCAGACTTGGTCCAACTTCGCAATGAATCTGTCAACCAAGCTTCAGGATCAACCGAGCAACTGGAATTCAGGGTCAAATAGAGGCAATTTGTCCCAACGGAAGTTTAAAATCTTTAAAAAAATTCTAACTCCATAAAGCTTGGATGCCTAAAGTCAAAGTGGGCCCAGTTGACTCTTAATTACGATTTTTGCATGCTTCCTCTTGCATATGGCATCCCAAAACAAGTGGAGAACTTGCAACTAACAAGGCAATCACTCACATTGACTCTTTAATTAGGGTTGGTGCCAAAATTGACACTCCCACCTCCAAAATGGATATTTATTCATGCATAGGCGTCATTTCTCCATTATTTCTTGTAGATTGAAGCTAAAGTCAACTATTTTCTCTCCAACGCCTTTTGAAGGATCTAACGGAGGCCATTTTCAGTGTTCTTTGCAGTTCCAGGTTTAGGTTGCACAGAGGAATATTTTTCCATGCTCCATCTTTTCAGTACGTTCTTGCCAGGAATTCATCAGATTGGGTGTATACAAAGGCATTTTTCTTGAGGATTGAAAGAGGCAGTTTATAACTTCTATCTTCTCCCCCTCACATTTTTTCTATCCTTGTCTTAGATTTTCTTGCATGTCCAAGTAAATGACATTTTTTCACAGATCTGGTCTTCTGGGTATGTTCAACACAATATTGGCAACAAAACCCACGTGCCAAAATTTTCCAAGAAAATTGCCCCGCTGCCCCCTATTTTTAGGGTTTCTGAAAAAATCATCATTTAAAACAATGAAGAAACTGGGTTTGCTTAGCTCTTAGGCGCCTACAATACCCATGTGCCATAATTTTTCGGGAAAAGAGATTTTGCAGCCTTGCTGCCCCATACAACTTCTGCTTCGAGAGGTCATTGCATGTCAAAGAAAAAATCACTTTTTTAAAATTTCGAAATTCTAATGTTGTGGGTTTGTTTAAAAAGATGTTCTCTACAAAACCCACATTTGAAAAAATTTCGTCAAAATTGCTCCTCGAGAAGCTATTTTTAGCCTCACCAGAAAAAGTTGCTCGAACATATCCATGTTTACAGTCAACAGTCTAGTTTTTCAGTATGCAATTCCCTCAAATTGAATTCAAGACCAAATCGGTCTTGATTCATGATTTCATAAGAACAGCTGACACCGATTTGCATCAAGTGCATTCAGAGGTTGACTTGAACGCTTTGGAAGGCATAGATCAAACCACACTTTAGAACATCGAGCAATTTGGGTTGCTTCAAGCGACCTCATTTCCCATCTCAGCAAAGAGTTTAGAGTTTGTAATCGCTTGTGTAAAGCATTACAACCCTATTGCATGAGAAATTTGATTAGTGGATGGGCAAGTGGTATGCAGTCTCAAGCCAAAAGACATCGAGAAATGCTTTGCTATTCCTCCAAATACAAACAATTTGGTCATATTCATGGAGTGTGAAAAGGCATTCAACTTTGGAAAGGAGAAATGTCAGAAAAGAATGGCAGAAAGGTGGCTTAAACAAAAAAGAAATAGCTTGCCAAAGAATGTGGGATGTGGAGAATTCAAAGATGAATACACAATTATGATCACCCTCTTGGAAATGTTGTCATTGATGTCAAAGTCATGTCAAGAAGGGTTTTGTTGTCTAAGCATAGTATCATTGATGTATGAACGAGTTTGTTGGAAGTTGTCATTGATGGAAGACATGTCAAAGGTGGTATGAGAAATGGGTGTTGCTAATTAAGATATGATCATACAAAAGCGGAGGAACATGAATATATTGATCATATTCAAGACCTGTACAGTGATGTGATGGAGGCCTTTCAAGATTCAGTGATGGAGGTCTTCAAAGCAAGAGAGAACTTTGGAAGGTTTGTTAGGCTTTGGTCACATTCATGAACACAACAAGAATGTCTACTATGTATGAAAAGAAGAAAGTTTTGTTTTAGTTCCACGTTTAACACAACAGATACACAAAGAATACATACAGATTCAAGAGAAAAAGTATGCGAATCTGTAGGTTAGCAAAGGTTGATTTCAATTATATGTGGAACAATGACAGTAACAGGTTATTACAACAACATAATTCACATCAGTGGTTCATGTGTTGCATCAGAAAGTGAAGGAGAATTTGGAGAAGAGTGTCATTAAATACAAGGAGCATGCTAATATGCATAGAAAAGAACAATATTTTCAGGTGGGTGATATGGTTATGGCACATTTGAGAAAGGAGAGGTTCCCATAGAGAACATACAATAAATTGAAATGGAAGAAGATAGGTCCATGTAGGGTGTTGAAGAAGTTTTCATCCAATGCTTATGAAATATAACTTCCAACAAGGATAGACATATATCCCATCTCCAAAGTTGCTAATCTTTACAAGTTTCCTGAAGGGGAAACAAGTACACAAGGGGATCCACACAAATTTGCAGGATGCAAAAGAATGGATATATTAGTTGCTTGAAAAGTAAATTGAAAAGATAAAACAAAGTGATTGGTTCTTGAGTGGCTAAGACAACTAGAGGGAAAGAATATATGGAATACCTAGTCTATTAGAAGCACAAAGCTGCAAATCATGCCTCTTGGGTGAATGTAACTATAGAATTGGCTAAATATGGTTCAATTCCAATCTAGAATTGTCAAAATTTTCATGAGTGGCAAATTCATAGAACATTTTACTCGACGTGTCTGATACAAGAGCATTTGGGTCCACAAGCAATCTTGTATCAACAAAAAAATCCTTTTAGTTTTGTTGCTTTTGTTTTTTGTATTAAGGTTTTTGCTAGTTGCTTTAGGAGGAATTTCAAAGATAACTTGAGAAAACTAATGATATCACCTTGTAGAGGAGGTTAATGGGTATCTGCAGATCTAATTTAGTGAAGTGTGGATAAATTTCGATTAATTTATGGCGCTGCAATTTTTTATTTTGTTACTGGTTGCAAAATTTTCGGTTGTTGTTAAACCTACCTAAGGTGGGTGTTTGGTTTTCTTCAAGCCTTTGTAGATGTTTGTTTTTGAACCATCTATTTTCAACATGTTACAATGTATTTGACCAGTTCCAATGTGTTTTATTGCACAATCAATACCGATAGGTTTGTCCACATTCGGGGAAATATCTTCGCCAAGTGAACCAGATTCTTTTGTATTGGCCCAAACACTTTTAGTCAGTTCCATTGAGTTCCTTTGTATAAACTAATCTCATGAATTCTTCTACACTTTCATAAACTTTAAAGTCAACTAGCTTTCAGGAATTATTTGTCCATTTGCCTCTTGCAAGATTCCTAACTGCCGAGAATTTGTGGGGTTTTCATGACCATCTGAACTTTGTGGATATAATCAAGTGCATTGAACATTTAGAAGTTTAATTAACAAATTCAAATTACTAGTTTTGATGATGACATCAACATGAAATAAGCCAACTTCAATAGAGTGATGACATCACCATGTATAATTGCAGAGTTTTATTGGCCTACTGAACATGAAGTAGAAATTACCATCTAATCTAGTCACTTGTGGATCTTCCACTTGCATTTGCCACTATGGTACATCATAGGGTGGCCATGTAGAGTGATAACTTCTCCCAATATGTACTTTGAGGCATCTCTCTTGATATCAAAATGTTATTGGAGATCAATTATAAAGAAATTAGTGCTAGACATAACCCTTTTTTCAGTTGTTTGAATGATCTTTATGCTTCTAAGTGGTTTATAAGCTAAAGTGGATATTCCTCCAATAGTTCAACATGAATAAATATATATATATGAAAATAATTTGGCTAAAACTAAATTTAAAGTATAAACAAAGAAAATACAAGAAAGTTAAGAGAACACAATCCCATAATATAAGTGACACTAATATACCCTAGAGAAACTGGCCAACACAAATACAAATTTTCAACTTTGACTACATAAAAGTGGCCTTTATGTTTTGAATTTTAAAATGACATTTAAATTAATGAAATCTAGAACTCTTGATGAAGTTTATGCTTATATTTTTTTCCTATGAAAAATAAAATAATATTGTTTTAAGATTACAATATTTTTTTGGTATTTCTCTTGAGCTTTTTGTACATATCATCTATATTTATGATAATACAACCTCCCTTCACCAAAAATACCATAACTTTTTTAATTTTTTTTATGAATTATGCTATGTTGAGATTCAATCATTATCAAAGATCATCATCATTAAGACCATTTACTATTCTATATGGGTCTATACCTTGTTCCACTTCATAAGAATGTCACTATGGCCATTAATATTTGCATCAATTTTCTAAAACATTAATTTCAAATGTCTCAAAGAAAAAAATGATTTACCATTAATTGATACCATTTTCAATTCTACCACAAAAATGGAATGCTCTATTCATGGATTTTTAGGTAACAAGGAACTTTGGTTTTCATCTAAAGACCTATTAACATGCAATTGATCACACATTTCAAAATCTTATCCGTAAAATTATGGAATCAAGCATAAATCAACATTTCTTTTAAGAATAGAATGGCGCTGAGTGAGAAAAAACGGGCAAATCTGCATTTGAACAGCGTTGTCGAGTCTAGCAAGGACGCGGTGGATTTGCCTTTGTTTGATGTTGGCGTGGGCCTGGCGTGGGCTGCTGGGGGGGTGACCGGTGGAGTCCCTTCTTCCGCTGGTTTCCCTCGGTCTGTGGTGCCTCCCTGTGTGGATCATCTGTTCTCCAATGGGGTTTTTGATCCTATGTTCTGTGAGGTGCGGGCTTGTGGGGGCCCTCCCCCTCCGGGTGTGCGGGTTGTCCCTCCTGTTGTTGCTTCTCCAACGGTTGATGCTTTTGTGAGCTTTGATCCTAGAGTGGTTCTTGTTGTTGGGGGTTCTTTTGGCTGGGTTATGTCCTTCTCTGAGGCTACTAAGGTGGGTTGACCTCCTGTTCAGGCTCGTCGGCCTTTGCCCTGTGCCAGGGTTCCCCTATTGTGGTTTGTGGTTCTGAGGTACTTGAAAACAAAGATTTTTATTTGAAGTTGGGAGTGGTCTGCAAGTTCAATGGCCTGTGGCCTTCCCTCCTTGATCTCCATAATTGGGTGTCTATCTCTTGGAAGCCATTGGTCTCTGGGGAGATCGAGCTCTACCTTAGTGCTAAGGGTTTTTTCATTGCTACATTTGCCTCAATCGCGAAACGAAACTATGTGTTGGATATGGCGTATTCATTCTCTGTCCATCAGGCCTTGGTCTCGTGCTTTCAATCCCCTTACAGAGCTGTTGAATACCATACCAGTCTGGGTCCGTCTGTCGAATCTCCCTCTCTAGTTTTGGGAGGAATCTTGCTATGAAGCTATTGGCAATACCATTGGATGCTTCTTAATAGTTGATTCTGCGACTAGGGAGTTGGGCCATACTACGGTGGCTTGGTTGTTGGTGGATTTGGACATCTTGAAACCTTTCCATGGTGATGCAGTCTTACTGGTGGAGGACACACCTTGGAAGCAACTCTTGGACTATAAGGGTCTCCCCTTTCGGTGTAGGAAATGCTTCTCGATGGGTCACTTGGCCTCTGCTTGCCCTCTGGCCCATCACAAAGGCATTGCGACTTGGTGGAAGGATGCTCTCTCGGATCGTCTCACGGTGGGTTCTCCTCCTTCGAGAGTTTCTTTTGCGGAGGTTGACCCTATCGTTTCTTCTCAGGAACTTACCCCTGCTCCTCTTCTGGTGGTCCCTCCTGTGGCGCCACTGATGGTTTATGTTGATGTTGTATTGTCTGTGCCTGCTGGTGTCTATGTGCCGTCGGAACCTTCTGTTGTCAATGCTCAGCCTGAACCTACCAGTCCTTCGTTATTCGATGTTGTTGGACCTTTGTTAGCTCCTGTCTCCATTGTTTCGTTGTCGGCTCCCTCGCTGCATGGTGGCTCCTCTTCCGAGGTGGTTGTTGTGGATCAGCTCCCCTCGCCTCGCTCATTGGTTCTCGAGTCCAAGCCTTCCTGGTCAGTTGTGCTGCGGAAGAAGAGGGGTCTCCCCAAATCTGTTGCCTCTTCTAGGCCTCGGGTTCCGGGAGTCAGTTTAGACCCCTCTGTTTCGGGAGTTGTCTAATTTTTGTTTTTCTACAGCTATTGGTCAGCTGTTTCTGATTGTACTTCTAGTTCAAGTTTTTGTTTGAACTATACTTTCCTTTGGCCTTTTTGGCTTTTTGTGTAAAGGGTACAACACCCTGTAAATGCTGCTTATCTTTTCAAAAACATAATTCATATCAATATGAGATAAAATCAAGATTAAAATGGTTATGGTAATAAGAAGGGTTATTGTGGTGATCATAAGGGTAGTTAGAAGGGATCATCAAATCAACAAAATGATTGTACCTATTATAAAAATATTGTATATATTTCAAGGATTCTTACTTCAATAAGATGAATGATTTGATGTAGGAAGTTGAAATAAATGATAAAATGACAACAAAATCACAATAATAAAAACAAGAGCAATGTGATTGTAGTTGATACTTCTAATTCTTTTCATACTACTTATTCTTTTCATGCAGATACTTCTAAGTACAAGTTTATTATGTATGCCATTTGTCATCATATGGATAAGTATGATATTTTCTTCTAAGAGCTTTACAAGGTAGTTCATGAGAAGGTTTATTTAATAGATGATTTAACATAATATATTGATGAGAAGGATTATATAATAGATGATTTAACCTAATATATTATTTCCCAATATGGTGATTTTTCACTTGATGGTGACTTAAGTAAGGATGTTATCATGCAACTAATTTAAGTGTAAATCTACTACTTATCTATATAATACCTTAGCAAGGAAATAAAGTTGAATTTTATCCTAAGAAAATTGTTGTTGAATACAAAATGATAAATTCACAATGATTTCTAGTAGTAAGATGAATACAAAAACCAATTCTTCCTAGATTATTGAATTTAATGATGTTTAGGTTGATGTTCTAGTTTTAGTTATGAATGATCCTAAGTATATTAATGTACTCCAATTATCTTGATTGATGATTTGGATGAGGATGAGACACCTAGTTCTAGGGTGAAACATATTCAAATTGTATATATAAGGGATCTTTCAAAGTGTGATGAGGTTATGTCAAGAGAGGTTTCAGTATTTAACGATTTAGAGGAGATAAATTTGGGTGTTAAAACCATTGTGCAATATGAGGATGTCCCCACATGTGGAAAATCCTATACATGTGATTTCTACTTCTTTGGGGAAGTTAACAAATTGAGGTGGATGACCATTACATAAAGGATGTAAGAGATGGAGAATGTAAATACACTATCGAGGACCAAAAGTGGAAAATAATGGGCCTATTATGCTCTATGGACCACAACATTAAATGTAGAATCTGAGGAAAAAGAGTGTAACGCCCCGTCGTGGAACCCAAGGAACGACATGTCACTAATGCTAAACAATCGAATAAAATTTTTTAAAAACATTAATACCCACATGTAATCATTAACCTAACATGAACGTTCTTGGGTTCCACAACTACGCTACTAAAGTAAAACAATAAGTACATCACATCAAGAACCATATACCAAAACATTTGAATAACCATAACAAGATTACATTACAATAAGAGTGAGATTACAAGTTCATTTATAATAAATGAGATTGTGACAAATCTCGATACATCACAAGTCATAATACAATGAAACCTCATGTAACATCATGAGTGATTACATTAAAGAATATGAACAAGAATAGTTGATGACCAAGTCCACGAGCACGTCTGACGAACAACTCCGTGAACAATGTGTATCCAAGAACCTGTCAAGAGCAAACTCGTTTCGAACAATATCACCTGCAGGGGACCCAATGGAAGAAATGGCACGTTCCTCCCAACCGTGTGGAACTCAAAAGCCCACCCCCCGTATTAGGAGATAGTAACAAGGCCTCAAGTCAAAACAAACATAAAGAAAAAACAACAAACAACATATGGTCGACATACATGACATCACAATGATATGACAATTGACATACTCCCAGAGGCAACAACACAATCACAGGTGACTCTACACAAGAGATCCAACAAATGTACAAGGACGGGAGTGTCATCACATAAACGTAATAGGTTACCCCAGATAGTCTTCCTAAGTTACCGGCCCTCTACCAAAGTTACCCTAGCAACCTCTAACGACTTTCGGCCCTTATACGAACTTATGTGGCTTCGAATCACTTCTCGAGAAGACAAAGTGTTCGAGTAGCCATTCCAAGCCATCTCAACCTACTTTAACCTAAACAAGTGTTAAAGTACAAGGTGAGACAAATATTATCTTAATGGTTAAATATTAACTACCCAAACCTCTAAAAGCTTAATTTAGTTATCACTTGGTTAACACACTTCTGAGAGGTTACCCATGCAACCACTTCCGAGTCTGGCGACTAACAGAAGCCACTCCTAAGTACAATTCTCAAAATGACAAGACAACTAAGCCAACATGCATGCAAGAGAGAACTTCATTTCACATAGAACCAAAGTCATCAGAACCATACTATGACATTTAAACAACTCAATAAAAACCACTAAACATGCATGGCAAGTCTTTCACGAACAAACACATTCCATGCCATGGCATTCAAAATATCCAAAATAATTTCACGTAAAGACATAACGTGCATGGCTCACGTTTCTACATTTGAAATAATACAAAGAACATCCATAATTCACTATCCATGATTCCAAAACAAAACTATTGTTTAAAGCCTCCAAAAGACGATAACCTAAGCAACATATTTCAATACAAAACAAGAATAGACTCCAAAAGAGATATCATTTGAACAAGGTTAACGAGTTTTATTCAAGATTCCCCAATCATACATGTCTTACTTAATACATTTAAACTCATTGATCGAGAAGACAATAGATTCTTCCATACAAAATGATATTTAATTTACAATCTTACAAATGATAAAATTAAGCACTTAAAGTCCAATAACTAAAAACATATCTATTCATTATAAATATTAAAGTCAATTTATCAACTTTAGATCTATCAACACATGTGCGTTATAATTTATAAACCACTTTAAATAGTAAAAAAGAACTTATTTAAAACATATAAATACTTAAGTGCTTATATCCTTGTTTAAAACAAAATAAACATAATTATTTATTATTAATACTAACAATATTTATATTTCAGAATTACGCTTTATACACCAAAAGAAATAACATTACATAAAGTCTTCTTATTTTCCTAAATTAAGATATCAAATTCTAATTAAACTAAGGAAAGTTCTAAAGTAGACCATGAGTTTCAATAAGTCTCAATAACTATGACACCAAAAGAATGAAATATAAACTCGTGTTGTATGGACATTGAACAAGACCTCACTCTCGAACTTAAGTGGAAGTTAACTCTTTATAACCAACGAACAGAGTCATCACTTGCATTGCACTCCCTTCATAAATAAAGATGATAAACGGATGTGCATGCACGCAAAAACACAAAACAAAGAAATTACAAGACCGAATCCCCCCAGTCGGCCATGTAACCATGCAGACAAAGTTTCGACAGAGTAAAGATGAAAGAAGACTCGTGTGTGGATTCAAGGAAGAAACAAGGGAGAAACTCATAACGAGCAAGGTATGCGCGATAAGATCAAAAGCAGGAAAAGTTCATTTAACAAGAATCTATGGAAGAAATCCACGAATAGCCAAAGGAAACTACGCTGGGCAGATTACAACAACTAAATCTAATTGTACACAGTCGTACGCAGGTAACGCATGCAATATACATGCATGTTGATAGACAAAAAAAAACAAGAGAGGCTAAAATCTTAAGCAGTCTATGCCATGCAAATTCATGGTCAGAATCTCGACAGAGAAAGATTGATAAGATTGATATACGTGCACATAGGAACAATTTAAAACTCTACAACCTTCTATTTACAAGCACTGCAAATGAAACAAGTTTCCAAAGAAAACATCATAGAATTCTAAAACCTTTACAGCCATCTATGTTCAAGCGCTGCAACAGAAAGAGGTTGCGAATAGAAACAAGGAGGTTTTAAAAATCAATATGCCTTACCAACGCCAACCTTCACAAGAGCGACCAAAATGAAATACTTACCGCTACACAAACAGATCTAAGGATGATGGGAAATAAAACCCACACGCATGCAAAGTAAATACAGTATTCTCGTACACAAAAGGAGGTTATTAGTAGGCGAGCCATAAACAAAAGAAGCTAAAATCAATAGCTCGAACCCTTCTAAAAAGAATAACAAGCTAACAGCGACGGCTTACCCAAGCAACGTATTCAAATCCTATAGTATGTGATTAAGGATAAAGACACAGGAATGGTGTTTGTGCAAGGTTGAAGTGACAACTGAAACCGCCACCCCACAAATAACCATAAATTAAAGAAACACAAACCTAGTCGACAAGAGGCACAGGCAAAAGGCACGGACATTCTGACATTCGTTCAACAAATAATTCATGATATGGATTGACCCACATAACCAAGAATTGTTAAGGTTTCCTTTAGACAAATCAGGTATAAGCGAAACAAGGATCTGATACGCAAAAATCAGAAGGAGAAATACAAAATACTAATCCAAAAGACGACATAGCACGGTCGGCTGTAACCATGGACAAATTCAAAATGTCTATACAAAGATCCAAATATCCAATCATACAAATCTGAGGTCCTAAGGAGATAGAGATAATTTGGATTGTTCTTTCGAGAAAATTTTCCTTATATTTAATCTAAGTCAGCTAACATTGTTTTCGTTTTCTATTGCTGTGTAGGTATCAAACAAATTTTTGCAGCGTATCACAAACATAACTACAACAAGAACTTTACATGATTCAATTAAAACAAGTTTGAATATAAAAGAAGAAAACCTGGTAGTCTTTTTCTCGGATTCAAGCAACAACGAAGCAAAACCCCAAAAATTCAGTCCATAGAACTCTCATAGCACGAGCACAACCTCCAAAGTTCAATTTTCAGTTTTTCAACCAAAACCTCAGAAAAATACAGAGACGAACTTTTTTTTTTCCCTGTGAAAACAACAATTCCTTTTTCAAAAACCAATTGCCCTACGAAATTAATCTTTTTTCCTATGTTATAACCTTCTTTTTTATCACAATGCAATCCATCACTTTAACTCATTGTTTGCATGCAATTCATCCATCAGTTCAACTTTTCAAACATAATGATCAAAACAAGATATTTTGCAACTTTAAATCACAACTACTAGTTGAAATTTGCCAATTTCTAAAACATCAAGATTGTGCATTCATATCAATTTCAACTAATTATTCTTCCACAATTAATATATTTTAATTATTCTAAATTAATTCCTCAATATTCTAAAATAACCTTTCAAATAAAACATGACAATTAATCATTGATCATTTCAATACCTTCTATTTAAATCATTAAATTAATCTAAGCAATTTAACAATATGAAACATGACAATATAACATGACATGACGAACAATGAATAACACGACAAAACAAATATCAACAAGATAGATGGGTAACAAAATGATACTTGTTCTTTCCAGAACGATGGTTCATGACAAAGGACTAGAACTATCTCCCTTCAACGAATTCCATTGGGCCTTGGCACGCTCAGACCTGACGAAGCAGGTGGAGTCAATGCATGTACCTGCAAGCTGCATCAAACTGCACGATCAACTGAAACAACATATATAACAGAAGACACACCGTGAAGAAGAATCGTAGCATAGCAGAGCACTCACAGATGAGTACTGCTACACTGTTTCCTTCACCCGAACTGACACAAAACATAACATCTAACATCAATTACATCATAGTACCATCTTAAACATTCAAAAACAACAGCATAAATCATCATAATAATGTCATCTCACGAAAGTAAAAAGAGCAACATAAAGTAAAGTGTATCATCAACTAAGTTTCACAATTGATCATGTAATCCATGACATAATGCATCAAAGTAACATAGTCTCAAAAGCAACTAATGACTATCAGCAACTCAAAACAACTGAAATAGCAATGTCATCAGGAGGGTCACTACAAAGAGCATTTGGACCAAGCACAAAGGATACTTAATTTCAAATTTGTGTACATTTGATGAAAACTTTTCTAGATTGTGAGTTTTTTATGCTTCTAGACACTATTGTTATGAGTGGATATTGAAGCCTCTATTTTTTTTATAAATATTGACTTGAATTATGTTAGGAATTATAGTGCATGACATTAAATAATGGAATAAATGAAAAATTAACATGTTAATGTTAATTTATTAAATGCTAGTTTTTAGTTATTTATTAGTTAGTTGTTGGGTAGTTAGAGATTAGAAGGCTTTATAAAGCAATTGAATGTAATAATGAAATGTGTTGTTGTGAATGAAAAATTACATTTTTGAGACTTTGGCTCTCTCTTGTCACCATTCAATATGGTATCAGAGCAAGTTTTAAAAGAGGGCTCTCTAATTATCACCTACTCATGCTTTTTGTCAAGTTGATTAAGGAAATGGGTTAGTAGATACCACATGCCTCCACACCCCCATTACCTTTTTTGCCCATCCATTTTTTGTAAATTCAAGTGTTGCAAACAAAGGACTAGCAAATACCATGGACCTCATGCAAAATATGGAGTTTGTAGCGTCCTCCCTTCATGCATATTTTTTAGTGGTACTAGCGAATACCACAGACCTCACAATGAACTCGTTGACATCCATTATTCATGTGCATAATTTCTCTTCCATATATATTATTTCCATAATATTTTCTCCATTATGTTCATTGTGTTCATATTCAAATTTGTAGACATATAAGCTGATGTAGAAAATGGTAAGAGGTTAAGGTGAATGAGAAGAAGGTTTTATCTTTTAGTTATGAGGGTTTCATTGTTTAAATATTGGCATGTATTTATTATGCTTCTCTTTTATGGATATTAAGTTTGTGCAAAGGAGGGAATATGTTCTCATTAGACACCATTCAACTGTTGATACTTTGTTGTAATTTTAAATGGTAGTTTAACATAGTATCACTAAATCTCCAATATCTTTCTCATTTCTTAATGGATTTTCAAAATTCAAAATGTTCTAGAAAGACGTTGAATAGGAGCACAAAACCCAAAAATCATTTGATAATAATATCAATATTTAATTCACAATTTGATGCAAAAGACTAAGGTATTTAAATGGTTATTGTCAATTTAATTAATCCTTTTTATTTGGTATAAGGATTTTGGAGCCATAAGGGCATATAGATTTTTCAGTTGCACATTGTAATTGGACGCATTATTGATAGAAATCAACATCCAAAGAAAAATATCATTAAAGGGAACAAAGATGAGACAAGCCAATTGTTGATATTGCAACACCAAAATAAAGTCCCTATGTCAGTAGTAAAGGGGGTTGTAGGAATTATAGTGCATGATATAGAATAATGAAATAAATAATAAATTAACATGTTAATGCTAATTTATTATATGTTATTTTGTGGCTTGTTATTAATTATCAATTAGTTGGTAATTAGTGGTTTGGGTAGTTAATAAGTTAGAAGGCTCTATTAAGCCATTATAATGTAATAGTTGTGTGTTTTTGATAAATGGAGAATTTACAAGTTTGAGCATTTGACTCTCTCTTGTTAACATTTCAATAAATTCTACTTTCTTTTTACCTTTTAATTTAAGTTTTATGAGGTATGTTAGAATAAAAAATTCTACCTTCTTAGATTCTAGTGAGTTAAAAATATTTATGACATACCATTGGGTTATGTACACCTTGTAGGTGTAATTGTCTCATTTTTAATTGTACACTTTACATGTGTAAAATTCTCTAACATTATATTGAGGAGATTAGAGCCTCAATGGGTAAAAATTTCCTTCCCACTTTCCCTGTTTTACTTGTTCCTAAGTGTATAAATAAAGGCAATCCCTCACACTTTTTCAATAATAATTTTGGAGTTTGCTTGTTACATGATTGAAATTAAATCTTCTTTCTTCGGTTTCTTGTAAAACATTAATATATATCAAATTTGTTTATCCAATAATTTTGGAATTCACTTGTTAGATGATTGAAATAAGACCATAGTTTCACATTATATGATTTTTGAGCCAAATCTGATGGCTATACTAATAGTGATTTAACTCGAAGAAAATGGAAAACTCACTAAATTTTAAAAAATAACAATATTTATAAAAATAACAAACAATAAAAAATAAAAATGAATATAAGAAATTTTAAAATAATATACACTTCAATGTAAACAAAATGTTTAATGAAAGAAGGGTCATTTGTAAAAATATAGTAATCTCTTGAAAGGGATGTTTTATTATGGGAGTATTATTACCTTCTTTGGGTGAAGAATCTAAATACCTACAACCCAATACATTAAGAATGAAAATACTTAAAAGGGAAGCCGTAATTTCCTTCTTGAAAATGGAAGTCATCATAGAATATTGTAGAAAAAAGATCAAATTAGATTAGTATTTATGAATAAATGAAATTGAAAATCATATGTAAATTTGAAACATGATAATTTCAATTTTAGATATTTTATCATTTTATGCATAATCTATAATTTCTAACATTTTTAATAAAATAATTTCTAATATAATTGTGAAATTAAACCCCTAACAAAATGATTAAATTTCATTCACATTTTTAATATTATTGCTTAGAAATATCATTGGTTCATATATAAACACATAACCTTAAGGCTTTTATAAGCTCTCATCAAGGTTCATATTGAGTTTACATGTATTATTTAGAGTATCATTGTTTCTTAATGAACTAAATCTAAGGTAAAACAAATTCTAGATCCTTTATTGATTAAAGTTTTATTGATTTGGGAATCATACATTATGAATATAGTGGAGAGTGGCGGACCATCATGTCTAAAGAGAATTTTGTATGAAGTAATTTAAAAAAAAAAATTGTAGGAATTTCATCAAATTTATATCAACTTCCATCAAAAGTGCTTTCACATGAGGCCTTTCATGTTTAGGTGGTTATATTTTCCCCACCTTCAAGTAGTGGGGAATATTATTCTTCAACTAATATTTTTTTTAAGAAGGAAAGATGAGATTTAACTATGAGATTTAATATTGATTTAATTTTTTTATTTGAATCAATAAGAAATTATATATATATATATATATATATATATATATATATATATATATATATATTAATTTGAATCATTAGAAAGTGATATATATTTTGATTATTAAAATGATGTAAATTAATACTTTTAAAAAAATTATAAGATGATTTAAATGCATTTTTGAAAGTTGAGATTATAATTTAATTGTTTATAAAATGTTGAAAAATGATGTTAAATATGATGTCATTTTTTATAAAGTGAATTTTTTCTTCAACTTTTTTGTGTACTTAAACTTTAATGTAGATTAATTTTTTCTCCATTTTAATAAAAATAAATTTTTAAAATTTACAATTGCTAAAAATGTAACTACTTTAATGAGATGTTACTTGTTGTCTTAACTATTTATCCAAAATAAAAATAAAAATAATGACATCTTGACATGAAGTCTATTCTCTAGCACACCATATTTTTTTCAATTTAAAAAAATAAACTTTAGTATTTTTTCTTCACATGAAAATTAACTTTATATTTTGGTTCTAATGACCTATTTTTAGTAAAAATAAAAATAAGCAATAAGCAATAATAAACTGTTAACAAAATTATGTTTTTGAAAACTACACTTATAAATTTACAAAAATATATTTTTTATATATTAAAAAAACATTATTTATATGAATAAGAGTAGTGAAAACATTAATGTTATTTTATTATTATTGATAAATTAGCTCCATAGTGATGCCGCATATGAATTTAGTGGACACTTCTATTTATAAAAGTTGTGGCCCATATCTAGTTTAGCTAGAATGAATCTAGTTAGGCCATATGTTTGACTAAAATTGATTTCTAGTTGAAAATAAATAAATTCAGTTATTTTGAAGCTTGAAGTGGGGCACTATTTTGAACTTTCATCTTTTACCCTAATTTATCAAGGTTGATAATTTCAATTTTGGTTTGCCTCATAATCATGTGTCATAATAGTTTAAGATGGAATTAGTTTAATCATAGAAGCACCAATTGTATTTGAATTATTTTCTTAGTCTTAGAGGTGAGTCTTGTTTAAGATGAGCTTGTTTCTTTTAGGTTTTCTTGACTTTAATTTTATGTTGTATCTTTATTTTTTAAATTATTTAATAGTTTATTTTAGAAGTGTTGACATGAATATATGATGAATTCATCTTCAAATTTTGACAATCTACTTTAACAAGACCTACACCATACTTTTTTGTTAGATAATGTGTCATGACCCTAAAAATGCTACTTGATGATGCTTAGAATTGTTAAACCTTGTTGAGATGTAATTTAGACATGGAAAACAATTGAATTAGTATTATTATTATTATGTTATGGATACTATTTATGACTATCTAACACTTTTAAATTATGCTTTTATGATTTATTAAATGGATAGTTATGACATGTAAATGATTATTTAAATATAATCTATTAATGTGCCAAGTAAATGTTACTAATAGATTTGTAAGTGTTTTTAGTTATTATTAATGAGAAGAAAAGATGACAATCAGACAAGAAGAAATAATTTTACTCAATTATAAAAGAGAAGATATATAGGAAAGGAAATAATGTTGTTATAAAGAAAGAGGGAGGAACAACAATATAAAAACCCAAATATTTTTAGAGAGATATAAGATGTGTTTCAACCCAATTTCATGGATTTGTAGAGGAGAAGGATTTGTAGAGGGAAAACAAAGGAATCCCCAAATGATTATGTGGAGGCCAAGAGAAGAGTCTCAACCCAAAAATGGTAGAGGCTCAAATAAAATGTTATTATTAATAAAAACTTTATATCATCAAATGATTATAATAATTAAGTAAAATACCAATATATCTACTAGTTGGGGTAATTATTTCAAATAACAACAATATTGTAAATAAAATTCCAAGAAATGAGAACAATGTAAGTGAATTCTGCAATAAATCACAATATTAAAGATGAAAGAAACTAACATAATTTAAAGAACTAAATTTTACTCAAAAATAGGGTATCAATGATTGATTTTTTCCTCATAAAATTAAAACTTGATTTTATTTAATAAAAATGAAAACGAATTAAATTTTTAAAAATTTAAAACTCTTCAAAATGTCACATAGATCTCCAATGGGGACAATGAGAGATTTTGGAGAGATTGAGAGAATACAAGATATAAAAATAATAAACAAAAATAAAAATGTTTAGTAGCTAGAAAAATAGATGAAGGATTTAGATAATATAAATAATTATTTAGAGAGGTAAATGTTTTTATTAAGGATTCTTATTTAAAAAAAGAGAGTAAGGACATGATCTTTAGGTTTTTACTAGAAAAATAAAGAGTTCTAAAGTGTGGGTTGATTTTTTAAATTGTGATGATATTATGATCTTAGTAGTGTCCAATCTAACACAGGCTCAAGAAAATACATAATTTGATTAGAAATATAAAAATACATAATTTGATCATCTAGTGAAAGTTAAAAAAGGTTCAAAAAAAAGGCTAAAAAAGTCCTATATTATGTTAAGGAATGAGTCTTAAAATAAGTGCAACTTATGGAGCAAAATTTGTGAAGGTATATAATTTTTTACTCTACATTTCCCCCCCACTTTAACGGGTTTATACCACTAAATGATATAGCTACACTAAAGCATATAAAGTAAAATTGCATAAGTGTGACATGCTTTGGATATTTTTGAAAAAAAAAATCATTGCAATATCTTGTCTTAAAGGATTCACCCCCAAAATATGATCTCTAAGATAAATATATTCTACAAAACCACATGCTAGAGAGAACCATGACTTGTAAGGCCAATTTTACCACATCATATATATCTATGTATGTGTACTATGAAAAGGAAACTAAAAAAATATACCCATAGATAGGAAGATCTTCATAGGTACAAAAAAGAGGTGTCCACACAAAAATAGAAGAAGCATTTCTAGGAGGTGGGACATAGCTAGATAATAAAGTGATATGAATCTTGGGCCCTAATATACTCTATTTATAGGAGTCATAAATAATGACATGAATCACTTGAGATAAAGTTACTCTATTGCTAGGTGAATCATAAAAACTAGTTTAGAGGCCATGTAGATGTGGCTCAAGGGTTGGTATCTAGATGTTATGAAATAGGAGAAAAAGTAAAAGGTAGATAATATGCCCCCTTAAAATGATTATCTAAGAGAAGAAAAGACAATCATTTTAAGGAGTGAAATAAGATAGAAAGGAAATACGAGACAACCATAAAATATAGGGAGTGACAACATAATATTAAAACTCCCCCTAGAATGTGTAAGAATATGAGGCAATCATAGAATAGAACATGAAATTGAAATAATGAAACTATTATAGCATATTATACTAAAATCAAAATAGTTGAATAGAGTTTGTTTCCACAATAGATATGTAAATGCTCAAGAAAAACATAACATTAAGAGATATCATAAGAGCATGAATAAATAACAAGCTAGAGGAATGGATACTTATATAAAAAAGAAGGGAGGCAAAACAAACTAGTGAGAAAAGTAACTTCAACTACCCAAAATAGGTGGGAGTTACACTCATGGAATATGCCATCTGCCCTTAGAATGTCCCACTCACTACAACTAAGAAAAAAAACTAGATGTGTAGGAAAATACATAATATTTGACTAAGAAAAATAAGAATCCTAACACCCCCATTTAGTGCAACTTAGATGGGTGAAAAATGAGTCCCAATAATGCAGCTTGATGAGGTACCTACATAGAAAGAGATGCTCACAAAGAGAAGAAGCCCCCTAAATAGAGATAAAGGAAGGGATGAGTAGTCACCTAGAATAAGTAGCCTCCTACACCCCTAGTAAAGCTTGTAAATGAAAAACTCACTTTCTATAATGGGTTTAGCGAAGATGTTGCCAATCCACTCAAAAGTTGGGTAGTATAAAAGATCAATAACCTATCTATGTATAAGCTCCTAGATGTAGCATGTGAACTTCTATTGTCTTGGTCCATTGATGGTGGAGTAGGTTTTGTAGCAAATTAAGAGTAAACTTGGATTATGTAATGGTAATCTTGAAAGCAAACTAAGATATCTCAATCCTAAGAATATAATGCAACAATCCCAAGTTAGTCATGAAAACATATTGTGAAGGATGATTTTCATTGTTGCAATGGATGAAGAAGAAAATGATAAAAAATTGAAACTAAATGCATACACTAATAAATAAATTAAAATGCACATCTTAGAACACAATGCCAAGGTAAATAAAAATGCTAAAAAAGAGTTATGTGGTCACCATTAAATTACCTTGGATGTATTGATTCCTAAAGTAGATGTTTTATTTTGTGAACACAAAATATGAAGCAGAACAAAAATGATGATAAGTGAAACTTGTATAGTAGAACAGAAAAAGAGCAAAAAACCCCCAAAAAATAGGAACATATAAATTAAGATTTAACAATGATGATAACTAGAAGGTTAGTAAACTTATTGGTTAGAAAATATAAAAAATGAAAAAAGACACAACCTAACATTAAATAATAATTAGGTTCGAGGATGGAGGCACCACTCTAGAAACAAATATGCCACAAGTTTATGGATGTGTTGAAATGTAGAAAGATACACTAGTCTATGACAAGGACCAAAAATGTAGATAAACCTACAAGTACAAAGATTAAAATTTTATAAAAATGATTATCACAACATGAAATTAGGTTAGAAATTTAAGACCCTAAAAAAATAGATTAGGAAAAGTAAATAATCCTACAAAACGAGCAAAAAAATAATATTAGAGGAAATAGAACAACAAAAAATAAGCTAAAACACATACGCATGCATTGAAACATAAATGAAAGAGATAAAATAAGATTTGCATGTGTTGAACCATCAACATGCAACACAAAGCTACAAAAAGATGTTAAAAGGGAAATACATCCCACTAGTCATGCAAAAATGTGTACAAGTAAGTGTAAAACACAAATAAATGAAATTTAAACCCTTATTCTACACCTAATTGTAACCTCTAGATTGAGCTAAAAGACTATGCATAAAAGATGAAAGAAATTAGGAGTCTCTCACGCACAATCCATTTTTTGCACCTATTGGTTGTTGTGCTCAAAGTGGATTTATGATTGAGAGAGGATGTAAGATGCTCAAATTTACAATATATCATTGTATTCAAAGAGTTCTTGAAAATAATTCATATGATGAGAATTTTTAGACTTGGAGGATGGAGGGTCAAGGACTAAGGTTGATTTTGGAGATCGATGGAGGAGGTCGAGTGAGAGGATTGAATTTATGGGAGCCTCCAAGTGCCATTTTGTGATTGGTGCACATAAGGAGGTCCATGATCAAAGGGATTTGAAAGGCTTAGATTTTCTTGGAGAAAATGGAGGGTGAAGATCTAAAAGTCCCAAAAAGGTTTTTTTTTGAGTCATATGTAGGGTTAGAATTTTCTTGGAAAAAATAAAGGGTGGGGATTTAAAATGTGTTCTTTTGAAAATATGAAAATTCCTTGTTTGGAGATCCAAAAAGTATTTTTGGAGCCATGTGCAATCTCGAGGCTTGAGAAAGATTATCTTGGTTAATCATGTTTAAGGTTGTGCAAGTGATTTATTAGTTAACTAATTGGTTTTTAGTGAACTAATAATTTGAAAGAAAATTTAGGAATTAAATAACTAATTTTTATTTATTTAAAATATTGGAAGATTAGGATTCAAATGATGAACTTAATTAAATAAGTGTTGAATTTATTTAATTAAGGTTAGACTATAGAGTAAAATTTTAAAATGATTAATTAATTAAATAAATGATTGTGATTTAATTAATTAATGGTAGGAGGATGATTGGAGTGGTTCATTAAATAATTAATTTTACTTAATTAATGTTAGAGGGGGATATACATAGTATTAATTGAGTGATGTTAAGATGTGGTCAAATTTAGGTGTCTACATATCCTATGCATGATTATCTTCTTATCCCTATCTATGTGCATGATACTTATCCTTATGCTACTTACCTATAATTAGGTTATATTTGGGTGCTATTACAATATACATCTATAATGTTCTATAACTAACAATCTCATTATTACATTATATACTACTTTTGGTCAAAGATCAACATTTAAAGATGACACATAATTTTCATCTCCACTTGTTTATCACAACATTGTAGAGGATAGTTCCTTGGGAGGAGTTGATTGAACTATGACACATATTTTGATCTTGTTAAATTAAACCCATTACCATTTTACTACATTATAATAATTGGTTAGCCTCTTTTCTATGTCTATCATTTGCTTTCTTTGTCACATTTTATAACATATTACATTTTCAAATTATGTGCTCTTATTCCATGGAATGATTTTACTTAATCTTTCCACTTAGGGGGCAAGGCATTCTTGCTTTTACTGGTCTTATATTCTCATACTTTCTCTCATTGTGGCAACAAAAGAGGGCATCTCTTACATGTGTCCCAAAACTTTTTTTGATAGAATACATAAGAAAATGTAGCTTAGGTATACATTCTATACATAATTTCACAAGATGGTGCACACATCATTTTTTATCCATTGTCATGGGTGCCAAAAGATTCAAATTTTGTGTCTAGGCTTGTGTATTTAAGGACATCATCCTAGTTCACTTTTCTATATCTTAGATTGTCAAAATATCACCAAAACATTAATTATACAAACAAGTCCTTATTTTTATTAAACACAACATTCAATCAAATCAACATCCATTCTTTCTTTAAATCTCTCTTTCAAATTTGCTAAATCAACCTTGGGGCTTGACTATCATCAAGGAAGTCAAATGCACCTCCCTATGTATATAGCAAGTTTTTGATGATGCTCTTTGGCATCATAATTTCTTATATGTAGGTACACTCATTGGAAAAAATATTAGTTGAAATTTTATATTGACCATAATTGTGCCACCTAAGACAAGTCACACTAGTTGGACAAAATTACTTATTGATAATCCCATCCCAACATCTATAAATTTCATAATTCACTTTTCACAAGCCTCTAACCATTAATCCAATTCTAGAATTTAGTTTTTAGATCTCTATTTCAGTGTCTTAGAATTTAAATTAGATAACACATTGGATTCTTGAAAATGATCATGTGATTAGGAAATTAGATTTTAAGATTATTAAGCATAGTAAATAAACCTAAAAAATCCTAATCTAATAATGGAGAACAAGAGAGTGCGTAAATACGAAATACAAGAAACGATATCACCGTAACCTTTACACCTCCATTGCATCACCTCCATTATCCTTCTACATTCTGCTTCTAAGTAATTAATGCCCTCAAAATTATCAGTATGCACTTAACAAGCCTATGACTAAGACAAAGCAAAATATCGAAGCTTATTCTCAATAGAAAAACAACATATATATTCTAGATTCTCTAGATTGATGAAAATGATAGTGGTGGCGCTATTTATAGAGAGCTGGATGTAAAATGGACGATCCAGATTAAATGTTTTTTATTTTAATCAATGGCTAAAATCAAACGAGATGAGATAAGATAGAAACAAGACTGATGGAAGAATGAGCAAATTGACTGATTTTTACAAAAGTCACTTCAGTTTGAGAGGGAAATTGCATTTTCAAACAATGGAAACATTATTTAAATGCAAAAGGAAAAGACAAATTAACTTTTTGATTAAATAGAAATTTAATTCAAAAAGTGAGAGAGATGATGCATCATTTAATTAAATAAAATTTAATTAATTTGTGACAGAAAAGGCTAAAAGCGAATAATTAAATAATTAACATAATTATTTAATTATAGTGAAAAATGACAAATAATTAAATAAATTTATATTTATTTAATTATAGAAATCAAAGATATTAGTGACACAATTAAATAAATATAATTTATTTAATTAATTAAGAGTAATGAAGAAATGAATTAAATGAATTAATTAAATAATTAAGACTTATTTAATTAATAGCATAAATATGACCCTAGACAATGGAAAAATGGTGCTAGCAAGCCTAGGAAATTTTTCAGTGTCTACAGATCCATCTCAATCATTCCAAAATAAATATCAGGGTCATTTAATTTACCAACATTTAGTGAAATCAATGTGAAAGTGACTCCATGAGTTCTAAATTAATATTGATACAAAGGTTAAAGTGACTTCTTTAGGGGTCCTATACTAGATAACCAAATCTTATCTGGTTTCATGGGAGCCAAATCAATGAAATCCCCATATCAACATTATTCGACTTAGCTTCATGCTTAAATTAATGTTGTTTTGTATTTGTTTCATTTTTTTTATCAATTATATGCAAAGTGTTAATTATTTTTATGATTTTGATGCAATTATTATAAATCTATTGATGAATTTGTGTGTAATTTTGGAGATGCAATGCTACCAATAACATGGATTTAAAACATGAGGCGTTATCCAACTAGATATTATTTTTGAATATGCCTATTTATTTAAATTATTTTTTGATATATGGGGCTCTTTTATGTCCTATCTTGTTACCTGAATTGGAGAAACTTTTGTTTAATATGAAAAAAGGTAAAGCTCCTGGCCTAGATGGGTTTCTGATTGAGTTCTTTTAGGAATTCTGGGAAATAATAAAGTATGATCTCCTTGATGTGGTTCAGGAATCACATAGGAATAAACAAATGCTTAAGTCTTTGAATTCTACTTTTTTGGCTCTCATACCTAAGAAGGAGGGGGCTAATCGGTTGGATCAATTCAGGCCTATTGCTTTATGTAATGTTGTCTACAAGATCATCACCAAATTGATTGCTAAGAGACTCAAACCACTCCTTAGTACTTTGATCTCTATTGAGCAAGGTGGTTTTGTTGAAGGAAGACAAATTTTGGATGGTTTCGTGATAGCAATGGAGGCTATTCACTCTATGGCTTCCTCTAAGGAGAAGGCTATGTTCATTAAACTTGACATGGCTAAAGCTTATGAGCGGGTGAGTTGGGAGTTCTTACAGAAAATTCTCTTGGCTTTTGGCTTTGAAGAGGAGTGGGTGAATTGGGTTCTCAGTTGTGTGACCTCGTCCTCCTTTTTCGTTCTCATTAATGGGGAACCTTCAGAGTTGTTTAGTGCTTCTCAGGGACTTCGGCAAGGGGACCCTCTATCTCCCTATTTATTCATTATCATGGTAGAGGGTCTTAGCAGATTTATTAAATCTCAGGTGAGGCAAGGTCTTATCCAAGGTTGGAGCTGGAACAATAATCTTCCTCCCTACTCTCATCTTTAGTTTGTGGATGACACTAGGCTTATGGGCTTGGCTAGAATTAGTGAGGCAGTGAAATTCAGGAGAGCTTTTGACATCTATTTGAAAGCTTCAGGTCAGAGTATTAATGATGATAAATCTTCCATTTATTTCTTTAATACTCCTTGGCTTATTTAGAATAGGATTGCTAGGATCCTTAGATTTCAGATCGGTTCTCTTCCCTTGATGTAACTTGGGATTCCTTTGGCCTTGGGATCTCAGCGTAGAGATTTCTGGCAGGGGATTTTGGATAAATTCTGAAGTAAGGTTAGTCATTGGACTTACAGATGGCTCTCTTCTGCTGGGAGAGTGATTCTCCTCAAGACTATGGTGCAGTCTCTCCCCATTTATAGGTGTTGTGTGCAGGTTCCCCCTTCCACCTTTGTGAGGGAATTTGATGCTCTATCTCGGCAATTCCTTTGGTTTGGCAACCTTCTCTCCTTGAAGTGGAGTTTAGTCAAGTGGGAGTCTGTTTGCAGGTCGAAGCATGTTGGGGGCCTTGGTCTTAGGTATGTGGCTCTTGTGGTCATGGCCTTGGCGGCCAAGCTGTACTGGAGATGGTGAAACAATCATGATTAGGATTGGGCCAAGATTCTTGCCCACAAGTATCTTTCGGGTGTTGAGAGCCATGATGTGTCGCGACTTGCTTTATTGGGAAAAGGTTCTTGCATTTGGGATACTCTTAAGAAGGGAGCTCAACTTATTAAGGTTGGTCTCTTCTGGATCTGTAATAGAGGCTCTGATGCTTTGTTTTGGCGGGACTCTTGGGATGGCCACCCTCCCATTCTTTCTAGTTTCCCTCAACTTCAGCCTCTATGCCATATTTTTTCTGATGCTGGATGGATTAAGATGGAGCATTTTAAAATAGTCAAGCATATTGGTCAGGTTGAGGTGACTTGCTGGAAGGATCCTCAGGAGTGGCCCGTGGGTGGTTCTGATGAGGATCGTGTTGTTCTGACTAAAGTCTTAGAGGGTAGGTTCTACAACTCCCTTAATGAGAGGGACAAGTTGGCTTGGAGTCCCAACGCAAAAGGTAAATTTACTGTTGCTCAAGGCTATGCTATGCTAGACAAGAACTTACATGGTCCAGCTGAGGTGCCCTGGCGGAAGAAGGTATGGAACAACTTTTCTTTGCCCAAATGTAATTTTTTCTTATGGCTGGTTGCTCACAAGAAATGCCTCACTCGGGAGAATCTTTGCAAGCGAGGTTTTTAGGGACCTTCTATTTGCTTCCTTTGTTCGCACAGTGAAGAATGTTCTTCCCACTTGTTCTTTCTCTGCCCTTTTTCTAGAGAGATATGGCACAGATGGTGGGAGGCCTGGCAGCATGGTTGTGTTCATGCTACCTCCCTAATTGAGTTTTGGGAGAGTTTGGGTAGGCCTCCAATGAAGACTTCTTTCCTTCAGGTGGCCTGGGCTATTGAGCCTATTTTCATTCTCTAGAACCTTTGGCTGGAGAGGAATCGTAGAGTTTTTTGTGGCTCCAATTTAGGAAGTGGTCAATTGTGGAAGAATATTATTAGCAGGCTTCAGGAGACTATTTATGCTAAGTGTGATATGTCTGAAAAATATTGATCTTGGTGATTATGCTTTTATGAGGAATTTGAACTTGGGGGATAGTAGAAGGGGATGCATTTCTAGAAAAAGACCTCGACATGTCAAGCAACGGGTTTGTCATGATGGGAGGTGGATGCCTCCCCCGGTTGGGGTCTTGAAGATTAATACAGATGGTTCTTCTCGTGGGAACCCTAGGCATGTTGGTATTGGGGGTATAGGTAGAGGTAAAGATGGTGGTGTTGTTTTTTTCTTCTTTGTTTACAAAGGGCATCACTCTAATAATCTGATGGAGGCCCTTGCTATTAAGATTGCAGTTGAGAGAGGATGCTCTTTAGTCTGGAGGAGGAATATCTACGAGTCAGATTCTCAGATTGTTGTGGATATGTTGAACAACCAGAGTTTGGATGATGTTAGTTGGCAATTAGCTTTAGTGGTCATACATATTCTAAGTTTATGCAGTTCCTTGGATTTTGTCTCCTTTTGTCATATCCCTAGGGAATGGAACAGAGTGACTGACTGCTTGGTGAAGTGGGCCTCTGAGAATTTGGATGGCTAGGATATTAGTGGAAGGGATGAGTTACCACTTGATTATCTTGGGAACCTGGAGAGATTATTATTGGAAGATAGGAATATTTAGTGTTGTTGTTGGTTTTTTTTTGGTTGTGTTCCTAGTTTGGTGGGCCTCTAGCCTTTGCTCTGTATCTTGGATTTGATTGAATAAATTTTTACCCCTTCTTTTAAAAATAAATAAATTATTCTTTGATATTTTAGCATGCATGATTCATTTAATTCATATGCACACTAAAGGGGGGGATTTTGAGAAATAAATTGCATACAAAACCCTTTTTTCCACTCATTTTACACCCACTTTAGGCCTTTCCATACACACACATATACCATTTGTCTCTACTACTCCTTTTTCATACATATGCCTTCTATGTTTTTCACTCCTCTAGCTGCTCCTATTTCCATTACTTCTTGGACACACCACCCAACCTTTTGGCCATCATCATGCACAAGATGCAAAAGATAAACAATTATGTCAGTGATTACAAAAATCTCCTAATAGAGATATAACAATCAAAACACTATGAAATAGAGATATAACAATCGAGACACTATGAAATCCATTAGCATATGACATATTGACTTAATCATTACTATTGGATTTTTAACCCTTGCTTTACAAGTATGATAGTAAAAATGATTCCTTAGATTACATATGTTTGTACAATGCAACACTATAGACTACATTTACCATGACCACTTAATTGCTAAGTTGTTTCCATGAAGCTTGAAGGACCATGCACTTGGTTTTATTCTTTACCTCGCACTTTAATTAATTGCTTTAGAGATTTATCCAATCACTTTGTTATTCATTTTGAATGCAATAATGAGCTTAAAGTAATGGTTTTTAATTTAATTAGGGCAATGCAAACAAAGATCAAATAAATTAATCATTTATTTATTTATTTCAAACTATTTAAGTTCGATTAAATTTTAAATTGCAAACCATTGAGCTTCAACATTTATTGATCAATAGTCCCCTACTCCATAATCAAGGAAAAAATGACTCTCAATAATTATTATTCATTTTTTAAATCATGTGTTCGTGTATATCACTTTGAGCTTCTATTGTTAGGAAATAATCTTCTTCACTATAGCTCATCTAGCACTCCCCATTCCCATAAGTTGTGATCAAAGTCAAATTTAGAAAATGTGGGCAACAAGGGTGGATTCATGAACAATAGCAATATACTTGATGATTCTTATGTTAACAATATTCAATTAAAACCAAAAAAAACATAAAGCTCACTAGATAGACATATCCAATGCTTGGAGAACTATTACAAAATCAAATTATCACCTTACTTGTCATTAAACCAATTCCACATCAAAAGGTGTCCCACATTATTTTAACATGCTAATTATTTTTTAGTTTATCATAATATATATTAGTATATTATGGGTAAATGTATAATATTCAAGCATAAAAGCTAGGATCTCATTAATAACATTGTGCTTCAATTTTAAGGCATTCATAATCATGAGAGCAAATATTTTGCACCTCAACATGAAAAATGAAATATTGATAATCTATACAAGAAGATTTAGGCTAACTAGATTTAAATCCACAATAAAATACAGTAGAACAAAATATTCACACAAGAAACACTATATACACGTATTAATTGGCACATGCTTGTTTTCACAAATTTTATTTAGGATTATTAAGGAATTCTTAGTCATTGTTGAACATTCCATGTCAATCCATTATAATTCAATAATTTATACTTTCTTATATTGAATTGTTGGCAAGATCCACTTCCCCAAATTCAAAATTTCTAGTTTCAAAGTTAATACTACCAGGATATTGTTGAATGAACAAGACAACTGAGAGGAGGGGGTGAATTAGTTGTAGCAAATTGAAACTCCAAAACCCTCAATACTAATCAAATCCACATGCATTCATTAATCCCTTATTATGTTAAAGTGATTAATCATGAAATGTAGATAACATAAATTAAAATAACAACACCATACATAAGAAAACACCAAATTTACGTGGAAATCCAATGAGGAAAAAAAAACGGTGAGGATTAGCTCACAATATAAGTAATTGCAAAACTGGTATAAGGGTTCACTACCAGAATAGGGCATACTGTCCAAAAAGGCTCATGTTTTAGATGAATAGTGCAGGATCACGGGGAGCCAAACAGTGGCGATATGACATAAAAGTGGCTGAGAACTTTTTTATCCAAATTTGATGAAATGAAAAGGGTTTATATAGAAAATTTTCAGCTTTCTAAAAATATACAATATGCCTTATTTGGAATTAAATAGATAATTATTATTGATTTTCTACATACATTCTGACTAAAGTCTTGATTGATAGGCTGATTGAAAAACATCTATAACTTTTAAACGGTTAAAAAAAAATTGAATCCAAAAGATGTGTCACACACTATGCTTCACAAACTATAGTTTAAAAAAAAAGAAAAATTAAATTTCATAATTTTTTGACTAAGTTAGGCTAGCTGAATTAATGAGTTTTTTATATTTAAAAAAATTCCTACTAGAAAATTCATAACTAAATATTTACTTGCAAATAAATTACAAAAAACTATGTGTCACATCCAGGAATGTGTCCTCTGCTTATATTGAAATAGTCAGAATAAAATATTTAATTTTTTCTCCCCATTAGGTTGGTTGGACAAACACCTGCTTTTATTTATTTTCTGAAAATTTAGTACTATTACATTGAAATTTCAAATTTTTACCAAATAGATTTACTTTTTTCCAAAAAGGGACCAAGAGCTTAGAAACTACATTCAATTTGCTACAAATTTTGTTTTTACACATTTTTCAAATTATGTTAATAGCCTATTCAAATTTTTATGTCAAGTTACGTAACTTTGTCTTTCTGAATTTTTATTGCCACTTAGGGGCCTAGTTTGGCCACCCATGATCCTGCACTAACCTCACAACCAAGGCTCATTACCATAGAAAGAAACAAAGAAGATAGAAAATAAATGTTACATAGAGAACAACTTCTCAATGCAATAAGGAACCCACCACAAATGCTCCAACACTTTCACAGTCTTGCATGAAAGATTGCAGACACCTTCAGCTCACTTCCTTCAGGAATCCAACACTTTGAAATTTGCATTGCCCTTCTAAAATTCGCATCACTCACATCGATCTTGCATCTATCTTGCTTTCTCCTCCAACTCAAAACAAGACCAATCTTATTTATATCAACCTCAACCTTGAAAACCTTCTCCAAGGTCAACAACTATCCATTACATTTAAAATTTCAAACTAGGTCGGCACCTAAACATTCCCACGGTGGATAGGAATGAAGGCAGCCCATATAAATCCTCAATTAGGACCCAAATAAGTCCTAACACACCTCAAAATTCTTTCATAAACTTCGCATGTAGTCTTAACACAAGGTTGACCAATACCCGTGCTAAACACCATAAAACATTAAGTACACGCTTCCTTAAATCAATCTAAAAATTTTGAACAACAAAATTCATTTGAAAAAAACTAGAATAATCCACGAATCACCTGAGATATAACAAAGACTTCATCCAAACTCGCATCATAGAAATACTTCAACCCAAAACATTTAGTTAACCCTATTCGCACACTAACGCATTAAAGACACACTATACTGTACCAAATCAAGTGAAACCTTGAATTCTAAAAGATCAAAACATTATAAACAACTTCCCATATCCACAAAAAATATAGAGAAAAATGAAGCAAATACATTTCTCCCAGACCATAAAAATAGCATTGAAAACCTAGTTCACACACTGGTGAACACATCTCACTCTACACAATGATCCAAAAACCCAAATTTTTGATATAACAACTATTGAAAGCCTTGAACAACATGTCAAATCCAAACAAACATAGTATCAACATAGAAGAAATGTGGAGCACATCCCAGAGTATGTTCTGAACATATGCATAACACTATTTTCTTTGTTTATCAAAATTTCTCAAAAGCACTTGAAAACCCAGTACTAGAGACATCATCTCAACACATTACTTAATTCCAACACATCTCCATACACTACAACACAAAGATAGCTACATTTACTCACAACACTTCCTCAATATCTCCACTATACATGCACAAGGTTGCAACAACCTCTTTTCCTCTTTTTCACAATTTTCTCAATATCCTCAACATCTTCATCATGCAAAAAAAGACTCATAGTTGACATCAATGACAACACCAACCTATAGACATGCCTATTGACACAAATTACAACACCATCATACTTGAAATTGTTGGAGTTGAGAAGATACAACACCACAAGAGCCCAAAAGATCTTTGCAAGCAAATAACCTGTTACAAGGAGAAACAAAGAGAAGCAACAAAGGAAATGCTCAAGAATGTAGAGCCATGAATTCACACAAAATGTAAAATGAATTAATGATACAAAAGATAGTTTTCAACTACATATAGATGAAAACCCTAAAAAGGAAAACCCTAGGCTTGCACAATAATAATTAATAAAGTAATTAATTATTATGCACCTAATGTTAGCTTAAGTGAAAAGAGGTAAAAGGGAACTTTACGTAATTAAACAAATATTGTTTAATTAATAAAGTAAATACCCAATTACTCTAACAGCAACAATCTCCCCCTTTGTCATTGATGTCAACACATGATGTGAAAAACCATTAAAAGCAACACAACAACTCTGAACACACTTTCTTATATTTTCTTTCTTTTCTCCCCCTGTGTAGATAAAGAATATCGCATGATACTTTCTCCCCCTTTGAAATCAATGGCAAAGGAAATTTTTCGCATTGATCTCCCCCTTTGACACTGAACCGAGATACTTGCTCTGAATACTCCCCTTTAGGAGTATACCCAACCAAATCAACAACTATGCACAATTACAACACATGACACTACCTACTCCCCCTAAGAGGTAGCCATCAAAATCAGTCCATAAAAGAGAGAAATCCATAGATCCACTAGACTAATGCATCTCCATATGCATCTAGTTCAAAGAAGGAGGGGCAATAACCCCCAAATTTTCTCGAAGATACTCAAAAGTATCCTTAGGAAGAGCCTTAGTGAATATGTCAATAATTTGATCCTTTGTAGGTACATATTCAAGTTTCACCTCTTTCTCCATAACCTTATTTCTCAAAAAGTGATACCTAATTGATGCATGCTTTATCCTTCAATGTATCACTAGATCCTTTGAAGTGTTAACTACACTTGTATTATCACAAAAGATAGATATAGGCTCATCATACACTACTCTGATATCCTTTAATGTATGTCTCATCCAGAATACTTGTGTACAACAAGATATTGCTGCAATATACTCAACCTTTGTAGTGGATAAAGAAACTGAATCTTGCTTCTTACTTAACCATGACACCAATCTGCATCCAAGAGAGAATGCATGACCACTTGTACTTTTCTTGTCATCAATACAACCAACCCAATCTGTATCTATTTAAGCACTTAATGTGAAATTAGTATCCTTAGGATACCACAAGTCATAATCCAGAGTGCCTCTTAAATATATGAATATCATCTTCATTGCTACAACATGCGTCTCCTTAGGATCTTCTTGAAATCTAGCCACAAGACAAACTACATGCATGATATCCGGTCTAGTAGTAGTTAGATATAAGAGTCCACCAATCATAGATCTATACTTGCTCTGATTAGCTTTAGGTGAATCATCATCTTTGCTCAATTTGCAACCAGTCACCATAGGAGTGCATACTGATTTTGGAACTTCTTCCATTCCAAACTTCTTCAACATCTCTTTGGCATACTTTGACTATGAAATAAAAATACCTTTATTTGTAACCCAAGGAAGAAATTCATCTCCCCAAACATTGACATTTCAAACTCTTTATGCATCTCTTCAAAAAATTTCTTACACACCTTCATTGGCTCTAAAGATAATATCATCCACATACACAACCACTACTAATATTTTATCTTCCTCAATTTTAAAGTAAAGATTACTATCTGTGGTGCCTTTATTGAATCCTTGATGTATCAAATATCTGTCCAATCTTGCATACCAAGCTCTGGGAGCTTGCTTCAATCCATATAATGCATTTTTTCAATTTTCACACCATATCCAGTTGATCTTCCAACTAAAATCCTTCTGGTTGTTCCATGTAAACTTCTTCTTCCAATTCACCATTTAGAAAAGTAGACTTAACACCCATCTGATAAACTTTAAAGTCTTTGTATGTTGCAAATGCCAAAAACATCCTGATAGCTTCCATCCTAGCCACTGGAACAAATTTTTCCTCAAAGTTTATTCCTTCCATTTGTGAGTAACCCTTACACACAAGTCTTGCTTTGTTTCTTACCACTTCTCCATTATCATTTAGTTTGTTTCTGAATACCCACTTAGTTCCAATTATGTTCTTATTTGTCAGTCTAGGAACCAATTCCCAAGTTCGATTTTTCTCAAGTTGCATAAGTTCTTCTCCCATTGCCTTCATCCAATGTTCATCTTTGCATGCCTCACTTACTATTTTAGGTTTAACTTTAGAAAGTAAACACAGATTTACCACAACTTCAACAACTTTGATTTTGGTCAATACTCCTTTCCTCTTCTCTCCAATGATTTGATCTTCAGAATGAATCTTTTGCACATACTTAGGGGTCTTAGGGGTCTTCTCTAGAGCTTCTTCCTCTTCATTTTGTACTTCTTTTTCTTCATCTTCTTTGCAATCAGGTTCATCTGACACATATCCATCTACTGCAATTGAGTTATGCAAATTTTCATCAACCTTAACATTTGCACTTTCAATAATCTTTCTCAGCCTTTTATTGTAACATCTGTAAGCTTTGATTTTAGTAGAATATCCAAGGAAGATACCTTCATCAGACCTTGCATTAAACATTCCTAAGTTTTGTTTGTCTTTCTTGATATAACATTTGCTTCCAAATACTCTAATGTACTTCATAGTAGGAATCCTTCCATACCATGACTCATAGGGAGTATTTGTGTTGTTAGCTTTTGCTTGAACTTTGTTAAGTATGTAAACAATAGTATGAATTGCTTCTGTAGTAGACTTCCAATAGATTTTCTTCTTTAATCATAGTCTTAGCAGCTTCTTGAACTGTCTAGTTTTTCCTTTCAACCATTACATTCTGTTGAGGAGTTCTATGGGAAGACAAGTACCTCTTTATACAATGAACTTCAAAAAACATGTTAAACTCATTGGAGGTAAATTCTCCGCCTATCTCAGACTTTAAACAATTGATTTTCAAATCCATTTAATTTTCAACCATTGCTTTAAATGCTTTGAATCTATCTAAAGTATCAATTTTTTCTCTAAGAAGAGTAACCCATGTCATTATAGAATAATCATCAATCAAAAGAATGAAATACCTATCACCTTGGAGACTTCTCACCCTTGTAGGACCACAAAGATATGTATGTATCAATTCTCGTAGTTCGGTAGAAAATTGTTCATTTCCTTTGAAATTACTCCTTACTTGCTTTCCAAATTGACAATTCTTGTAGACAATATTGATAGGCTTTGTGATTCTTGATAGATCTCTTATTGCATGAACTAAACTGATTCTTACCAGATTATCAAAATTCATGTGACACATCCTCTGGTGCCATAACCAATTGTTATTATTCCGAGATAGAGCAATGACCATCAACACCCTTAAGCTGATAGATGTTTCCATCAGTCCTCTTACCAACAACAATCACAGTTCTGGACCCTTTTATGATCTTGCATGTTTCATCCTTAAACACAATATTATATCCATTGCTACACAATTTTCCAACACTCAAAAGATTATGCCTTAAACCCTTAACATAGTAAACATCTTTAGTATTATGCTTGCCATCAAAACTGGTTGAACCTATTCCACAAATCTTAGCTCCTGAATCATCTCCAAATTTAACTAATCATCCATCATACTTTTCAAGTTTAACAAACTTAATTTTGTCTTTGGTCATGTGATTAGAGCAACCACTGTCAACAAACTAGTACTTCTTATCTTGTTTGACATGAAAAGAAGAAACCAAAGTACCTTCAATCCTCTCTGAAATATTTTCTTTCACACAACTTTCAATGTTAGCAGAAGTAGATTCATCTTTTAAAGCCAAGAACAAGCATTCATTTTCATTAACATCTCCATAATTAGATTCATCATTAGAAATGCCAACATCTTCTTTGACATAGTAACTTCTTTTAATCATCTTTCCTTTATTCTCCTTATTCTTATTTTTCACAACTCTATTTGGACATCTTGAAGCATAATGACCTACGTTTCCACAACTAAAACATTTGAAAGCTAGTTTACCTTTTTACTTACCAGTGCCCTTTTTCATCCTTCTTACAAAGTTAGCTTCCACATCATCAAGATCTTCTCCATTTGAATCTTTAGCCTTTTTTGATTTTCCAGTCTTAAAAGCAGTCTCTACTTTTGTACCATTTTTCAAACCAGGTTTTCTCATTTCAAATGAAGTTAGTGTATTAATCAACTGATCTCTAGAATAAGTATTAAAATTTGCAACTTCCTCAATAGAATATACCTTCTCATTGTATGAATCAAGAAGAGTTCTGAGAACTTTCTTTACTGCCCTAGGTTCTTTGACTTGAGCACCTAGACCTCTTATAACACTTACCAACTCATCAACTCTCTGCATGTGAGTTGAAATTGTTTCATCTTCAAAAATTCATAGGGTCTCAAATTGTGCCTTTAGATTTTGCAACTTTTCTTGTTTAACCTTGTCATCTCCTTCATAAATACTTTCAAGCTTATCCCAAACTTCTTTAGCAGTCTTACGATTCATAACTTTAACCAATTCAGAATTTGAAAGATTGTTCATAAGAATAAATCTTGCTTTAGTATTTACCTCACGTGCCTTGATTTCATCACTTGTGCTTGGACCATTAGCCAGTGCAGTATATTGATTGTTTATTTCCTTTTCAATTTTAAATCCATGAGTTGCCAGATATCCTTCCATCTTTGTCTTCTAGAATGCATAGTCTGTTCCATCAAATCTAAGGCAATCAATTTGTTTTGCCATCCCTAAAATACATCAAGCGGTTAAGCTCTTCTCTAGGGAACCTTGCTCTGATACTAATTGTTGAATGAACAAGACAACTAAGAGGGGGGGTGAGAAAATTGTGGCAAATTAAACCATCAAAACCCTCAATAGTAATCAAATCCACATGCATTCATTAAACCCTTATTTTGTTAAAGTGATTTTAATCATGAAATACAGATAACAAAAACTAAAATAACAACACCACACATAAGAAAACATCATATTTATGTGGAAAACCCAATGAGGGAAAACCCACAGTGAGGATTAGTTCACAATATAAGTAATTACAAAACTGACACAAGGGCTCACTATCAGAATATGACACATAATCCAAAAAGGCTCATAGCTAGGGCTCACTGCCACATAAAGAAACAAAGAAGATGGAAGATAAATGTTATAGAGAGAACAAATTCTCAATGCAACAAAGAATCCACCACAAATGCTCCAACACTTTTGTAGCCTTGCATGAAAGATTGCAGACACCTTCAACTCATTGCCTTCAAGAATCAAACAGTTTGAAATTCGCACTGCCTTGCTCAAATTCGCATCACTCGCATCACTCGCATCGATCTCACATCTATCTTACTTCTCTCCTCCAACTCAAAAAATATCACTCTTATTTATATCAACCTCAACCTTGAAAGCCTTCTCCAAGGTCAACAACTATCCATTACATTTAAAATTTCAAACTAGGTCGACACCTAAACATTCCCGCAGTGGATAGGAATGAGGGTGACCCATACAAATCCTTAATTAGGACCCAAATAAGTTCTAACACACCTCAACACACTTTCATAAACTTCACATGTAGTGTTAACACAAGGTCAACCAATACCCGTGCTAAACACCATAAAACATTAAGTACACGCTTCCTTAAATCAATCCGAAACTTTCAGACAACAAAATTCATTTGAACACAATCTAAAATAATCCACGAACCACTTGAAATCCAACAAAGACTTCATCCAAACTCGCATCATAGAAATACTTCAACCCAGAATATCCAGTTAACCCTATTCACACACTGACACATGAAACACACACTGTAGTATACCAAATCAAGTGAAACCTTGAATTCTAAAAGATACAAATATTTTAATCAACTTACCAAATCCACACAACCTGAATCCAAACTGCGAAGAAATGCAAAGGAAATACATTTCTCTCATACCACATAAAATAGCACTGAAAACCTAGTTCACACACTGGTGAACACATCTCACTTTGCACAGCGATCTAAAAATCCAAAATTTGGATATAGCAACTATTGAGAGCCTTGAACAACATGTCAGATCTACATGTATGCATAGTATCAACATAAAAGAAATGCGAAGCACATCCCAGAGCACATTTTGAACACATGCATAACATTGTTTTCTCTGTTTATCAAATTTTCTCAAAAGCACTTGGAAACCAAGTACTAGAGACATCATCTCAACACATTACTTCATTCCAACACATCTCCAAAAATTGCAACACAAAGATAGCTCCATGTACTCACAACACTTCCTCAATATCTCGACTATACATGCACAACCTACAACAACCTCTTTTCCTCTTTTTCATAATTTACTCAATATCTTCAACATCTTCATCATGCAACAATCTTCCTCAACTCATAGTTGACATCAATGACAACACTAGCTTGTGGACATGCTTGTTGACATCAATGACACCACCTTCATACTTGCAACATATATGATTGTTTTTGACTAGAGAGTACAAAAAAGTTTTGAAGGGACCTGAAATCCTACTTACAAAATGTTGCTAAAAGAAAAAGCACATCCAAGTATCGACCAAAAAAAAGAGGAAACCAACTAAAAGCAAGAAAATAAAAAGATTCTACTTCATCTTCTTTAGTGTATTAGCTACTTCCAACTCCTGTTTGTAGAAGTTATGGTGCAAAGTAGCAAGGCCCAACATATCTTTCTTTTCATCATCAAATGATTTCTTTTTGCTACCTCCAGTCCAAGAGCTCAGACCCTTTGTATCACTTTGCATCATCTGCTTTCCCTTATCCTTGTTACTTTGTTCCTCATTCCTTTTCCCTGCGGATGCCATCTCAACAATTTGCTCTTCTTTCAACTCCTTAAGTTTTTCAGTTAAAATTCTAATTGCTTCTCAAGATATGATTGTTACCCATCTACATGGACACTAATAGTTTCAAATTTCTTATATAGAGCTATGTATTAAGGACAACATCCTAGGTCTTTTTTCACATCATAAATTTAAAAAAAATTATGAAATTATACACATCAGGCTCAATTTACAGTAGATACAACAATCAACCATATCAACATTTTTCATATTTGTAGTAGATGACATCTTTTTCAAAATTGTCAAATCAATGTTGTGACCTAATTGTCATCAAAGAAGTCAAACACAAATCCCTTTAGACGTAACAAATTTTTAATGATAGTCTTTAAAACCACACTTTCTCATACACTTACACTTAATAACAAATAGATTTTATAGCTGAAATTCTATATCAAACAAAATCATATTTGATTATATAGAAACAAACTCACAATCTTATCCAAATATCCAAAACAAAAACTCATAATTCATTTATGAAAACCTTTAATCCCAAATTCAATTTACAAATTCTAAATATTCAAAATCAGCAACACATGAAATTCCAAATAAGCCACAGTTCATCTTACATATTTTGTGTGAAAAGTGTTAGAAAAAATGGACAATAATGACCCTATCGAAGCTGGTCTGGATGTACCAAATGAGTATATGTGTCGCATTAGGATGAGGCCGTGTATGACGATGATGAATGGGTATTAATTCAAGTTTTATTTGGTGTGATACATAGCTAACCATATATATATCCATTCGCCTCCACCTCTATTGGGCTTGTGCTTACAGTTTTTTCTCTTCTTTCAACCTCTGCCCCATAACATCAAACCACACAGCTCAGGACAGTTTTACAGGCAGAGCAGCTCAGGTTAGTTATGCATGGTTTTCATTGTTGCACGTATACGGGAAATTCAAGTTATTATTTTAGGGCTAAATCATAATTCTCCTTGAAAAACGACAATTTCTGGGAACATTTATCCCCAAGTCACAAGGATCTTGATGTCCGAACTGCATGTCTTTACCCCTTGTAAACTTAAGAATTCAAATTTCTGATCCCTATATTAGATAACGATTTCTTATAGGTAGTTGTAATCACGTAAATATGTTAAGATTTGGAGCATTTAGCCGCAGTTGAATTGAGAAGGTATTCGATTTGTGAATCCACAATACCTAATTGGTGTAGTGTGTTAGGGTTTTTGCAGGGACAAGAGGAGAGAAATGGCATTAATTCGTAGAAGCGCAGGGTTATCAATGGCTGCTGGTCCTAGACTGTTACACACGGGGAGAGGCGCAGGCATGGCGGAAGCACAGGGGTCTTCTTCTTTGTCGGCGGTTACTCAGAAGCCGGCAGCCGCAGAATACGTAATATCGAAGATTGATGCTCTGGTGAACTGGGCCCGGAAGGGATCGCTGTGGCCCATGACGTTCGGCCTGGCGTGCTGTGCAGTGGAGATGATGCACACGGGGGCTGCACGCTATGACTTGGACAGGTTCGGCATCATTTTCAGGCCCAGCCCTAGACAGTCCGACTGTATGATTGTTGCTGGCACTCTCACCAACAAGATGGCACCTGCCCTTCGCAAGTATGCCCTCAAGTTACTGCTTTCCTTTAATATTTAGATACATTTTTTTGGGATGAAATAGTGCTATGTATTATCATATTAATAGTGTACACCCCAAAGTCTCAAAAACTGGCTCCAAAACTTGGCAGATCGAATATTGACTCAGGGTCAGCGACTGGGCAAGAAATAGGCAAAACTTGGAAAATTAAAAAAATACTTAAATTCATTAACTCAGCAAAACTTGTCATAGGCGTGAAAATGTGCCTGTTACTTTGCTGTGATATTTTCTTGTGAGTACACGGCGAGTTTTCAATCTATGAGTATTACACACTATTTAGAAAAATAGGTGGGCGGAATAGAATCACGCATACCAGGTCATGCCTAGGAAAATCAAAGTATCAAGCAGCCTATAAGAAATAGTGGTCCATATCTCACAGCCTACAGTTGCTCCAGTTCCTTCTTTTTCAATCTGCAAAAGCTTCTTTAAGTATGATAAGTTTAAACCTTCCTTAAGTGGTTGAGTGTAGTTTAGGATGCATGATTGTAAATGTGCCATTTTCAGTCAAAATTGTTCTGAAATCATTCTTTTCAGAGCCCATCAAGACGAAGTTCTAGACTGCAACCTGATAAACTTACACACTTTGCCTGCTCAGAGGCATAAAACTTGAAATGCACTTTTCAAAATGGCCTTGAATGGGAAACCTAACTCATGTACTGTATTACTCTTTAAAGTAGCACACTGCAAGGGCAATCAAAACCTAACAGATGCACAACGTGAAATGACAACTACATGGTTTCTAGAGTTACATTTGAAAATGGCCAATGGGATCAATCCTATTTTTGCAGGAATGCAATTAAAAATAGAAATACAGAAAATTTCGGTTATTGGCTGCAGCTCAAGGGAAGCTTGACTGTTTATTGCGCTAGAACAATTTCTTTTGTTCTTTTATGAAGGTGTACTCATGTGATTGTTATATGCTGCTTTGTTATTATGCTTAGGGTTGAGCCACAGTAATATTCTTTCTTAATTGTGTTTGAACCATATTTCCATGGAGTCTCAAAATGGGGGGATGGAGTGACATACGGCTTAGGTTTGGGTACAGCATGACAATAACTAGTACTTGAAAAATTGGTTATAAAAAAGCGTATAAGGAATAACGATTTAAACTTTGAAATGCTTGTAACTAAACACATTGCACTGAACAATGAAAATGGCAATGCTGAATATTTGTATCAAATATACTAATATTCAAAATGTCAAAATACAATTGGCCAATGACTTAATGCCTCTAATCATCCCGAAAGTCTATGCCAAACTCCTCATCACTTGAACTGCTGGTCTCATTGAGGTCAAGCTCCTCCAAATCAATACTAACCAACCCAATTTGTGCTGTATCATCATCAACCTCTGCTGGCTCCTTTAGCTCTACATCCCATTGGGCTGCTGGATTCTCCTTGTACATAAGCGTGGTGCGATCAATGAGACACAAGATGCGATGTACTACAAGCTTCTCCACCCTCTTAGAGGTGAGCTTGTTCCTCTTAATAGAGTGGATGAAGTTATAAGTATATCACTTCCTTTCAGCAGCAAAAGAATTAAACATCTTAAAGGAGGAGGCTTGAGGATTACCTTGAAGGCTTGATGAATGCCTTGAATGGTTGATCGATGAAGACTTGTTCTTCCTCTTGCTGTCTCTCTAGCAACTTTTCTCTCTCATAGTTCACTCTTAATGCAATGAAAACTTGATAGTGATTTGGATTTAGGGTACAATTTCTTTTTATATGTTTTTGGAGTGTTTAGGGTGTAGGTGGGGCCAATGAAACTTTTAGGGTTAGGGCTAGTAGCCCACTTTTCCAAAAAAGTCACTTTTTTGACCATTAGGAGTGTGGGATGGGCATAAGTTTTGAGAAACTTTCAGGGGATGTAGGTTAGTTTCCTCAAGGTTTTTTGGATGTCTTGACATCTCCTCAATAACCCCATGAGGGGGGATGCCCTAGAAACGTCCACTCTTTGAGGGAAATGTCTTGGGGATGTCTCCTCCCTATGGGGGCAGTGGGAGAATGTTTCCACAAAACCTCCAAGTCTCAAGGATGTTGCCATCTCTAGAGACACCAATTTTGAGGGGGTGAATGCATCCCCTTAGAACACTGGTTTGAACCAAGTTCTATGATTTGGTTCTATGATTTCTTAATCTAAAGATGTTTCACAAGTTTGCAAGGTCTATAAATGTTGGATGTAACTATGAAAACTTGTCTGTATGGCTGCAACCTTGATTGATTTCAAATTTATATTATACTTTTATGGCACCATAAAGGTAGGATAATGGAATTGTTATATGCTACTTTATTTTTGTGCTTAATTTTTAGGCACAATAGTTTCATACATGATGGAGTTTCAGAAATCTTATAAGATGCAGCTACTTGCTTGATTGACAATTTTGTATATTCTATGCAATATTGATTGTGACTACTCAAACTTGTTCATTAACTAAATTAAAATCTTGTTTATATGGTTTCATCCTTGAAATTTCTAATGCAAGTATTTTGTGGATCTGTTTTGATTGAAAAGCTGCACTTACGATTTTCATCTAGCATGTTGCAAGCAACTGCAACAATAGACTAATAGTGTATCTTTAGTGGTCTAAGCCTTGATTGATGCAGCATGCCTTATTGTATTGTAAAGGATAGCTTTTATTACATGGAAAAAAATGCATATAAGTAGCTAGCAGGTTTTATAAGGTATGCTTGATGAATAGTACATCTTGAGTGGTTTCTATATTTGATTTATAAAAATACGCCTTGTTAAGTGTAAAATAGAGGCTTTGTTTCTTGGGAAAATCATTAAATTAACAAGTAGGTTGTATATGGCATAGGCTAATTCTTGATAATACGAGCTTTGCAAAAATGAGTATACATTATTAAGGAACGCATATTGTCATTAAATGTAGAGATGTTTGAAATAGGAAATTTGACCTCTAACACCAAACCAGGATTTTATATGAGAACCAGTTTTGCCTTGTTTGCAAGTTTAGAAATGTCCAAGTTCCACTAAACATTGTTCTCAAGTAGATGACATCTTTTTTATAGGGAAGGTGATCAACATAAATGCACTTCTTACCTAAACTTTTAATGCTTTCCTCTAATATGAGGAGGTCCTTGAAATTCATTGCATTGCTCTAAGGCCTACTTGTTTCCTCCTCGTTTTTAACTCTATTTTTGTCTTTTGGGAGGTTGCTTTCAAAAGTAAAGGTAAATTCCCAATGTTTGTAAGCACAAAGTGACTCAAAATCTTGGACATCTATCTGATTTTCAAAGCATCGCTTAGACAACACAGAATCAAAGTGAATATCAATTTTATATTTGTTTTTTAAATTATAAATGTGTCAATAGGATGTAATGTATAAATTGTGCACCCACTTCTTGCCAAAGAATGTCCCCAATAAAATGGATACAAAGAGATTGGTTCATCAAATGCTACTCTAATTCCACAAATAGTTTAGCCTGAGAATATTTAAGATGCATAATATTCCTCATTCCATGTTTAATATATAGCCCATCAATGAATTTGATATGTACATCTACATAATTAAATATTTAGATAATCTATGATAGAGAATCGATTCTTTTTCAAAGATTAACTAGGGGGGGTATAGATTGGGCCCTTGATATATGAAAAACATAAGGATAATATTACAATAAACATGAGCAAAACAATCATAATTGTTTCCAAAAGAAATAACAACAAAAAGGACACATGATAGCATCATAGCCTAAATATGGAAATGAAAAACACCATAGACCATTGTTACTACACCCCAACCAAACTAGCCATAAAACCAACCAACTTTGTACAAACCTCACCTTCCAACCCCTGACTTCTCTACTACAACTACATAATCATGCCCTCAATCTTAAATGGCATTAGAGAATTGAGAAGCCTCGCCACCCATAGAAGGATCAAGGGACAAGAATCAAACACCATGGAAGACCTTCCTTTGTTGAGACCTATGCACTTTGTCACAATAGAAAATAGGAATAGTATGATCACCAGAGATGTCAAGGTAGCCCTTGTTATGGGTCACCATGAGATAGACCCACCTAACACCTTGCCAATATTAGTACAAATTGCCCTTAGAACCAACAATTCTCGCATTCTCTTCATTTTGTCACTATCCGCTACAACATCCACCAACAATTGATTGACCTAGTTTTGAGAACTTTCATCTGCTGCTTTTATTTAACCCTTAACTTCCTCCACCACCTCTAGTTGCAAATCATACATACCATCAAAATGCCATGTAGCAACATATTGAGAAGCCAAATCCTTTGGGGTGCATTTAGCATGACCATTGCCAATTTAGAAACAAAGTCTTCTCTAATGGGAAGCTTTGGAGCTTGATAGTCCCTTCAACCTCATACCATCTTAGCCAAGAAAAAACTTCACAAACCCTAAAGCCACTATGTTGTGACAATTGAAGATGGAGATCCAAGACTCTTCCTATAAGGGTCCTAGGCTTTGTGGTATTCCTCATCCTTGTCATTGCACCAACTAGCCAATTCCTAGACCAAATGCTTAACACACAAATCACAACAATAAACCAATCAACAACTATCCACCTCTAATGCATAGCAATCAACCAAAGCTACCTCATTGCTAGATTAAATAAAGTCTCCCATGCATTCCTAATAAATGCCTCACTTCAGCTCACATGAGAGTGCTTAATTCACCCATACATGATTGAAAACATAATACAATGATAACAATGCCCCTTTGTAATTGAAAAGGACCCTATGGTCATAAGAGGAAATAAATACAATCGTATGGTGGCTTATAGGTTAAAAAGAGGTCCAAGCCATCCCAAGAGGATAGAAAATTACTATAAAGAGTAGAGAAGGGGTCTTGCTCAACACCTTAGACAAAAAAATAGCTATTGCTTGGTTGTCCTACGACGATGTGGGAAAATTACATTTTTAAATTGTTAGCTTAGAGCAAGCACCTCTTTTGCATAGCTCCTTAGCTTCTAGTTGGGACATAACCCTTATTGAGAGCATTGATAAGCACCTAGTAGTCCCCATCACAACTAAATTTTGGACCCCATTGATGTGGTTGTAGCCATTGTTGAAACCACTCCTTCCTATTCCACTTCATTATTGGTCTTGATGCCCAAGGAAAGGGATCCACCATGAACATGGTTTCCATCGTACTTCCAAATCAAGAAACCAATACTTGTTATAGCCATATAACCTTGATAATTTCTTGTCAAATTTCAATTTTACAAAACCATTTGGGGGAGGCTTTCGTAGCTTCATCTCTCCCTCTACTTAGGAAGACCTAGAGACATTATTGTTAATTGCAGAATTTACATCTCTTAACTTGTCAATGGGGGACAAAGAATGGGATTTTGTAGAAAATGTAGAGCTCTTCCAATTGTTGTGTATTGCCCTTACATTTTTTATGAGCTTTTTAAAAACCTCTATTTCTATCCATGGGATATCTAGGTGATAGATATTGTGGATTGGTTATATCCTAAATTGCATGGATGAGGATATGAGTATTGATGTGGATGTGAAATTTGATTAAAACTAATCAAAGAAAAAATTGAAACTCCAGAAAGATAGAAGATAACTGCAAAATTGATGTGCTAATTTGTGCGAAGCATGCCGAGCCATGCCTCCCCTTAGTTGTGTAAGCCATGCCACACAACACCAACATGTAGAGGTGTTGTGTTGCTCTTGTTGATACTTTACTTGAGTGCCATCATCCCAAAAGATCAATGCCACATGCTCCTAGTTTTTTTTGATTGACCATAGTTAGGACACATCAACAAGCTGTATATGATTTGCCACGTGGGACCATTGTACCAAATTGTATTGTGGCAACATGTCATGCCCCCACCAGGGAATATGATCACAACATTATTAAAACCGGGCAAAGGAAATAAGGCAGCGATGCCTCTTAATTAAACAATATCAGCGATACTTTATGTGCCATGCCCCACGCAAGAAAATGAGTTCGCAGCATTCATAAAATCACAGCACTTAATGATCACCGCTTATATCTTAGGCTCATTAAATTAACAAAAGGTCGATTAACCTTAGATTAAAGTGTATCATGGGCAGCGACTTTTACCAAGGAATATAATTAATAATAACAAAGGTTTTAAAGGCAGCGACGGGTTATGAAGGGGTGTGTCCCTTTTCCAAGGTAAGGGTTTTGGTGAAAAGATGTGATTCTTTTAAGTAATCACGATTCTTCCTTTATTATGAATATGGGATAATAGATTCGTATAATAATCTATTTTGAATATAGAGAAATGATTGTAAAACAAGAAGGCTGATCAACCTTTCGAGTTCATGAGAGGTGAAGGCTTGACAAACCCGCCATTAAGTATGCCACCCATAGGGGTTAAGCCACGTGGGCCGGGAGGCATATGTGTGCTCCCGGGCTTGGTGGAATGGAGGTAGTCTTCATGCTCTTATCAAGCTCGCCACCCATAGGGGGTTAGGCCTCATGGGCTGGGAGGCTTATTATTGCTCCTGGGCATGATCAAGGAGGATGACCAACCTCTAAGGTGGATTGAGGGATGGAAGGGCGGCCCACCTTCCATGCTCTCATAGTACAAGGATAACTATCCTTGAGATTGCGGTTTGCAAGGTTTTTATCAAATTCCTAATATGGTTACTATAGCGGTATATTAGGATGATTATTAATACTATCGATTTCTAACTCTTATGGATAATAGTAGTCCTCATAGATTATGCTGGAAACTAACATTGTTGTAGGACATAAACTAGGATTTATATCTTATAAAGGGCATTTCAATTGGTAAATTTATAATCTTAAATGTATTACATTTCTTATTTTGATTGAAATTGTGGTTTTAGGGCAAAATCTAGGAATATCCCAAATAGGGGACATTACAGTGGTATTAGAGCATTGTTCCTGCCAGCCTGCGGGATGGAAGATAGTTGATGCAACTAAGCCAAAGGGCTCAAAGGGCGTTGGAAAGGGAAAGAAGACAACTTACAACAAGTAACAACTCTATTCAGAATAATAAAATGGGTGAACAATTGGGAAATGAGTTGAGGGCTTTCATGGAGCAAAATGAGAAGACAACCCAATTACTCCTACAAACCCTTCAAAATATGAACAACACAATTAACACTCTTAGACCCAACCAAACTAATGGGAGGGATGCTAGTTCTAACCATTTAGAAAATGACAGTAGAGCTCCACTAAGGTCAACACCTAGGGTAACCAGACCATCCTTCTTACCTAGAGAGGAACCATCAAGAGAAGAAGAGGAAATCAATACACCAAACAATAACTTAGATGAGTATGCACAAGCTTTCTCAAGACTTGAACCTGAAATAAGAAGGAATATTCCATTTGAAGAGTATTGTGAGGCTAGAACAAGAAGTAACCTTAGAAGAGGAAGGGGTCAACCTAGTAAAAATTTACATCAAAAGGCAGGTAAAATGACTCTACCCAACTTTGATGGGTCAGGAAAGGTCACCCATTCATGGATCAAAAATTGGACACATATGTATCTCTTAGTCCCATGTTGGAAGAAGATGCCATTAAATTTGCCATCTTACATTTGGAAGGGGTTGCACATGATTGGTGGCACCATGGTTTGATTACTCAAGGACACAAAACATAGCAACCTATGATGAATTCACACAAAATCTTATGGACTGATTTGACCAAAAACACCCTGAAAGACACTTTAAAGAACTAATCCAAGAACATACCTTCGAGATCACAAAACCAAACTCCTTATAAAAGAAACTGGCAACAAAAGTCATTACCTTCTCAATCACACACAACATGGGAAGAAAGGTCGAACCTACAAAGAAAGGGAGTTGTTGATGGGTGTTTTATGACCGCACCAACACAGAATAAAGTTTCCAACAGTCACCCTATCCTCTCTTGATCAAAGTGTTCCGCATGCTAAGATTGCATGAAAGATCATGCGTTCGACTCCAAGGTTCCTTATGTAGCGAATAGGCTCAGTTGGTTTGATGTGAATATGCTGGGTATGCCAAGGGGACTTACGTAATTGTTCAACTTCTTGAAGCAGATGAAAGATACGAATGATTTGACGATGATTCTCTGATTTCTAGACTAACTGGGAAAATGCTAAATTTAAAAGGAATGAGGGTAGGGATTCTATATTCTATTTCTAAAGGGTGGAATGTGAGGATCAACTTCAACAATCTTCAAACCGGACTTTGCTTTGCCTCCCTTCGGACAACTTCCACAAAATCGGTGCAATCTTTAAAGGATGAGAAATATGTTCAAATTGTGATACAACATGTACATACCATCACAACGATGCATATGGACACATGAATCACAATCAAAGTTAAGTGCCAATACTCCAGTTGACCACGCAGGGCAAACTCACCGTCAGCAAGCTAGCTAGTGGTATGGATGAAAGAAGACTTGCTCAAATCAAACGCCACATTCCACAACTAACAACTATTTGCATAGAATTAAATCTACCTTACTCTATCTACTTGAATCGGAAAGCCGAAAAAGCCTTGCCAACCACTCACAATGAAAGAGAGAATCACGAATCAATGAAGTTCTTTATATTATGAGAGTTCTCCACAACAACCTTTTACAAAAAATTTCAAAGGGAAAGCTTTTCTTTCCTTTTCAAACTAAGCTAACTTCTAACTATTCACTATATGCCCTCTACTCTCTAGTTCGATCCTCTAGTGTCCAGCTCTTAATCTAATAGATTACAAATGAGGGGGGATGCCCCTTTTATAGCAAGCCCATTTCAATGGACAACTCAAATTTGATTACAATAAAGGGCTCAGATTGAGCCACATATGCCCTAATTAGGGTTTCTGCCCTAAAACCCGCCATAGAGAGGAGTGGGTAATAAATGCACAGAAGATTCTCCACTCCCCTGCAGGAACCATAATGAGCAATTAATGCCCGTCATCATCTTCTAGAAGATCCTCGTCCAGCAGAGCGTTTCTGTTGTCTCTTTCCCGAATTGCAAACTCGATCAGACGGGCTAACACGGCCTCAACCTCCTGAACCGAAATCGGTGGGATGTGGTTGAGTTGAAATTCTAGCACTATAATTGTCTGCCCGTGCTGAGTATAGGACTTTCTCCAAGCAACCAAGGCATCCTGCGTGTTCTGAATTATGCTGGAGAAAGTGGAGATGTTCTCAAAGTCATCCTGGACAAACGATCTCACGACTGAGAAGAAGGGAGTCAACCTATCCCTCAAGCCACCTGCAGTTATCTCTTCCGGAGCCAACCTCCTAGCAAATATGGCCTCCAACGTATTGAGGATTCCATCTAGAATGTTACTCATTGCTTTCCTGACTCTAGCTGAATCCGCTCGTGCTGCATCATGGAAACCACGACCCATGACCACTGAGGAGTACCAACTGGTGAAATCATACCTATCGCCCTCCTGTATTACACCTCCATCCACTAGGGTGTGTAAAGGCATGTGCATCAAAGCCTCTAGACGAAGAACAGTCTTCGTCTGATAAATCTGGGTCTCACTCCAGGCTTGATCCACCATATCCATGCGTGCCAGAACATTTGAGGCTTGCCGGTAAGCATGAGCAAGGTCCTCCATGAATTTCTTTGTTTTAGTCCAAACATGGCCAACCCACCTATCTGCTTCCGTCTCCATCTTCTTCAAATCTTCCAAGCCAACAACTGACTCTCTCGGAAACTCGGGCGGGAGTTCAACTGCTGGGTTCCCTTGTTCACTTGGACACGCAAGATTTTGCACATATCCTATCAAAGTCTTGTGCTCCTTCTTCAACCTCTTATACTTTCCCTCCGTATGGAGCAACTTGTCTTTTAGTGCCTGATAGGAGTTGTCGAATTCCTCAATAATTTGGGCTCTCGTAGGACGACCCAACTCCACAGTGGTGATCACATAATTTTTCAGCCTCTCCTAAGCTCAATCACACTCCTCCCTCGGGACAGCAACTTGGAGGGTACGAGAGCCTGACTCATCTGTTGAAATCTTCGAAAATTTCCTGGCTCTCTTCTTTTTCGGCTATGCACTAATCCTCTTGAGGAGTTCCTCCATCTCAACTGCCGGATCTGTATCATCCTCAGGGTCCCTTCTCATTCTATCTGTAAGCCAGTCTAACACCGTCTGCTGTGGATTGCAAATGACGAGGGGCTGCTCCTCTGTTGCCTCCTCCTCGCGTACTTCTTCTCTAACACTACTCTGCTCGGGCTCATCAGTCTCCATGAGTTGAGTATCTCCTGACCCTTGGGTCTCTTGCTCTGTGTTTTCCTCTTCTTCCAATGCCATGTCAAGTATCTGTTGGAAACAGGTATTGGCCGCCGTTTCCTCCTCTTCTTCCTATTGGCCTCCTCCTCTGGGTGCACTGACACTTAGGCTATCTAACTCCTTGATGTTGGGCTGATCTATTTCTTCAAGTATACACCCTTCATTCAATTTTGCCCTCTGATCAACAAACACTGAAATTTCTCTCAAACTCGAAGATTGCGTTTGTGATTGTGTGGGTAATGCTTGCTCCATCCTCAAAGGTATCGGCTGGGTTGGCACCTCTTCTCGCATTTCCGCAGCCTGGGCAATCTACTTTCCTCTTCTCATCGGTAGCGGCCTTTGATCGCCCATTAAGTTATAAGTAAGAGCAGTCGACCTACTCTTAAGTCTGCTCACGTGCCTCTCGACCCAAGCCCTTGTGAAGGTCAATACTGGAATAGAAAGTGTGTCCAAGTCCGTGATTTCGGGCTCGGACCAATCAGGTGGTGGGATTAGAGTATTTCTTATTGACTCATAGTCAGGTTGTATGATGTTAACATCTTCGTCCACTCGATCGGGAACTGGAATGACTTCACACTCTCTGATTAACTTGAGGGGGAGCCTAGTAAACATTCTCCTTCTTATCTCAGCCTCATCCATCGCATTTGCCCAAAAATCCTCTATATGAGCCTTATGCCTGTACTCAACATTCTGCACCACTCGGATGTTATTATAAGGATCGAAATCCTGCCTGCCTGTGTGATATGAGAGATGAAAGAATTGCAGCTCATCCTCAGCCTCTCGAGTTGCCTGCAAGGAGGGACACACTTCACTGGAATTCCCCATGGTGATAGGAAAATCCAGTCCCTTCTTCCTTCTGAATTTTATCGTAGGCAATGAGTTGCCTAGATACTTCTAGCATTATTATCCGATCAGTGGGGTACCTCAGCAACCTGTATGGATATGAGGTGAACCCCTGCAGCCTAATGTATGTGAATTTTGGAAATTGGATGAGCCAATATCAATACTCTTCAATCAACGCCTGTGCTTCCTTTGAAATCCTCTGCTGCGTTCTTTGTTGAAGGGTCCTTGCAATGTGCATTGTGAATGCATCATTCGTCCGCTTGTAGCTGGCAGTATTGGTTAAATGTAATTGGATGCAGGTGATCTTGAACTGGTTAGGGCCACAACCGATCGGCTCCTTGTACGTTATTCCCCAGTACTTGGTCATCCGAGCCAACATATACATTACGTATGAGCTCATATAAAAGGTCTTCGTCCTCCTCAGGCTCCTGAACTATTCATCTATGTTGTCACTAATCATCCTAGCCCAATCAACACATTCTTTTCCCTCCAAAATGATCTCGATGGAATAAAACATCCAAGGCTCGAAGATGTATGCTTGCGAACTCCCGTTCACTCGACTAAGCATCATTATCAGGTCACAGTATTCTTGTTTCACGTCTTCAACAATTATTTGCTTTGGGAGCTTAGTGTGGGGTGGCTTTGGCCTTTGCATCCAGACTCTGTTGATTATAGCGGCACACCTTTCGAAGGAGGAGGAATACATTCTATCCGCTCTGTCCTTTGTTCTATACAACATTCTTTCAGAAGTGGGAATCCCAAATGCCTCTCCAATAGCATCTGGCGTGAAGTTGGCAAACAATTTGCCATCTGGAGAGACAATAGTTTTGCGTTCCGGCATGTAGCAATTCACACACTCCATGATCAGTTCCGGGCACTGTATTGCTGGTGGAAAACCAGCAGCTGCGTAGATCCCACTCTTCATTATGTTGTGCGCTGTGACTGACGGTTGATGACTTCCCAACCCGTACATCCTTGATTTAAGTGCATTCAGATTAAACGAACCAAGGTTGGTGTCATTTAATCCTGCCAACTTTGAAGTGATCGTGGACTTCGGAAGAAATGGCTTGGCGAGCTTTTTGATCACTGCTTGTCGGGATGAGCTTGCCTTGCCTGCTTCAATGTTTGTAGCTTTGCCTGCAGCTCTGCTTGTTCCTGCAACATTTGCTCTTGCTTCAGCCATCTGCAAAATAAGATAGAATAAGTTAGACTGCAGATTTTTAATAAAATAAAATAATCCTCGAGATGGCTGCAAATACGGAGTTAGTTTTGAAAATTAAAAAAAATCCCTCAGCATAAACTTCTAACTCCAAACCTCAAACTTCAAAACCCTCTGAGCTTAGAAAGAACTTTCAGCAATGTACTTCAACTTTCAGCAACTGGAATAAAAGAAATCTCCTCAATAGAGAATTTCGAACTTCACTTCAACTCTTAGCAATTAACTTTCAGCACTTCGAAAATAAACTTTAGCTCTCGGCATAGAATTTCGAAATTCATAGAAACTTCAACTCTCAGCAGTTTTGAGAAAAGAAAAACTCCAGCAACTCAACACTTAGAAAAATAAAGCTCTCATCTCCACTTTCAGCAACTTCGAAAAGATTTCTTTTCACCAATACTTCAATCTCTCAAAGAATTTTCTCCACTTCAGCAACTCTCAACTTCGAAATGTGAGAAGAAATGAGAAGCATGGTTGCTTAAATAATTCTTCACAAAGAATCTTGCCAATTAGTGCTGGAGTTATTTTTAGCACCTTCATCAATCCCCATTCTCTCCACTTAGAATCTTCCAATTTTAGCACAGTAGTGGGCTAGTCGTCGGCCAGTCATCATGGCATTTGCCATTAATGAGGATTCTTTCCTCTGCAAAATTTGAAATTTTTCCCTCCAGTCTGCCAGTTAACTCCCGATAATTAAACAACTTGCGAGAAAATCACTCTGACTTGATTTGAAAATTCCATTTTAAAATTCCCACAATGTTTAATTAAATTCAACTTGAAAAATTCATGGGAGATTCAAACTTATTTCCAACCTGTTAAAACATCCGCTGTTTAAATCTTCAACTTCGTGAGCCTGCCTTAGACAATTTAAATCCTCATCAAAATAATTCAACTCCGTTGGTTTAGAAAATCACTTGCTTGCTCGAATTAATCCATCCTCTAAAATTTGATTTCCCTTAGGAAAATAATCTAGGCAAAATAATTCTCCTCTGAAAATATTAAAATCTCCCTTAGGAAAATAATTTTAAATTTCATCAACCCATGGGCGTATTTTAAAGGGGTTCATTTAATTTTTCATTTTACTTAACCCTTTTGAAAACATCTCATCACTTTGCCAATCTCCATGCCTTAGAAATATTTCGAAGCACCTTCATTAATTCCAACTTAATTTAAATGCCTTTGGAAAATTTGAAATTCATCCAATTAACTTTCCATGCCAAGGGCGTATTTTATCTAGTGAAAAAAAATTGCTTGATCATTTTCTTTCTTGGCGCATTTGACCCTCTTTACCTTTAAATCCCCATGCCTTAGGAATTTTCTGACATCTTCACACACCTTGGGTGCATTTTATATGCCAAGCTTTCACTTTGCCTTAGACGTTTTTTATCCTCTTCCCAGCCAAGGGCGTATATTGACGGGTCCATTTTTATTTTTGCCTAGGCAAATCACCCCTTTAATAATTTTTTCCTTATGACTTAGGAAATAAATCCAAGTCACTTATTTTGCCCTTGGGCGCATTTGATATTTTCCATTTTGATTTTCAACGCTTAGAGAATTTGAAACTCCACCTTGACCACCTTCATGCCTGGGCGCCTTTACATATGCTAGTATTGATTTTCCCATGCTCTGGGCCACTTATTACCTCTCACTTACCTTGGGCGTGTACCACATGTGCAACTTTTATTTCGTTGCCTTAGTCATTTTCTTGAAGTGGCCATTATAAGGTGGGTGCATTTCATACCTTGCACTTTCGTTTTTTTTTAGAAGCTTTTGATCAACTTATCTTGGCTGGGCGCATATTGGAGAGGGAGCTTTCATTTTCCTACCACTTAGAAAATTTCTTCAAATTACAATCCTTGTTGGGCGCATTCTATAGGGGTTGCTTTTGTTTGAATGCCTTGGAAACACTTCACACCACCATCACCTTGAGGGTGCATTTGATACCTCTAGCTTCCATTTTATGGCGCATTTACTCTTCTCAACTTCTATTTTCCATGCCTTAGAAATTTTCAAGGCTTTCAACTTACCTTGGGCGCATTCTCATGGGTGTGCTTTCATCGTAAATGCCTTAGGCATTTTTTTACTTGACTTCATGCTCACACCTGCCAAGGGCGCATATCACCCCACAAGCTTTCATTTTCACTTACCAATCCTATCAAGGGCGCAAATGAGAGTTTTGACTTTGCTTTGCAACGCCTTAGAATATTTCCACTTAACTTCTTCATGATGGGCGCATTTGGGAGGTTGCACTTCCACTTTACTTGCCTTAGAAAATTTTCCAATCTTCATTCCATCCAAGGGCGCGTTTTATACCCTGCACTTTCATTTGGGGTGCATTTTGTATGGGCTGGTTTTGTTTCATGCCTTAGGCGGTTTCAACTTCCACAATCTCCACAAGGGTGCATATTCATATGAGAGCTTTTGGTTTTTACTTAGGCATTTTTCTATGCTTGGGATGGGTGCATTTTACCTTTGCAACTTCAAGTTGAGGGCGCATCTACATGTGGGAGCTCATATTTCACACTTAGGCGTTATCCACCCTCTTAACTCATGGGCGCATTTTGCACCTCAAGCTTCTATTTATTTTTATGCCTTAGAAACTTTTGGAGGGGTCTATATGAGGTGGGCGCATTTCTATGGTGAAGCTTTCATTCCATGCCTTAGATTTTTTCAAGGCTCTCATCAACTTGACTTGGGCGCATTTTGGCATGTTCACTTTGATTTTTAATGACTTAGAAAATTTTCAAGTCATTTCACCAATTTCTTCAATGTGAGGGCGTATTTTGAAGGTGAAGCCTCTGTTTTATACTTAGAAAATTTGACCTCGTCAGCTCGTCACCACCTTCTATATATAGTAAGTCCTTGATTTTTTGACTTTTGCAACTCCGTTTGTCGTGAAATTTTCACCATAGGATCCTCGTGGCTTGGTGAACTTGTTTTTGCCCATCACACATGCCGACCTGCTATTTATAGCCCTCTTGCTATTTTTAGTAAATTCCAAAGTTGCCTGACTTCTGTAGCCTTGCTTGACTTGAAATTTGCTCTGCTTCATCCTGATGACTCAAGTGCCTTGTTCATACCTGCTTCTGGTGCAGACCTGCTATTTATAGCCATGAAATGACTTACTAAAAATAGTAAGTTCTCCGATTTTGTTCAAATTTTACCAGCAAGTTGCCCGAATGATACTGATCTTGATGGGGTACTTCACTTTGACAATTTCCGAATTTCACCCCCTATAAAAGTGGAAACCCTAATTTTGACTTGCATGTGCCCTGAACGGTCTTCGTTTGACTTTGTTATCGTTGCATGTCGTTCTGCTTGCTGAACTGAAGTGTCGGGTGGCTGCCAGAGTGTACCTGCTAAATATAGAAACTGCCTTGGAAAGTAACCAACCGATTGCCAGATGAGTTTGCATGTTAAATTGCCTGTGGGATCTCAAAAAATCCAGAAAAACCCAGAAAACTAGTCCATATGCGGGCACTGGCTAAAAATAGTAAGTCCCTGAGACATGATCCCCTTTGCTTGCATGTCATATCCTTGCGAAGCCCTCGAAAAACCCATGAGGAAAAACCTGACATGCGTTGAAAAACTTTGCATGCAAACCCTAAAAATATCCTCTGAAGGCTGAACAGTTAAAAGTCATCATCTCGGTTTGCATGTTATATTACTGCGAAGGTCTTGAAAAACCCAGAAATATTCTCCAAACATGCATTTGAAAATCATACATGCGCATCTTGAAAATGGCTCTTGAAGCATGAACTGCTAAAAATAGCAAGTTGTTTGATTTTGCCCAAATTTTGCGTGCAAGTATCTGAAAGTATCTTGAATGTGATGGAATAGTTAGAATTCCAAAAATCCTGATAAGACAGTCCCAGATTGAATACTTACTAAAAATAGTAAGTTGTTGGAATTTAGTGAAAATTCAGTGGGACTCTGTTGGAAGCCTTGTGATTGCAGTATTAAGCTCAAATTCCAATTTGATAACTCAGTTTGACCTTTAAAAAGCCTGAAGGATAGAAAACCCTAATTTCACAGACTTAGCCAACATTTCCAACCTAGGTCAAATGATGGGACATCCCCGAAAGGACGGAAAGACCAGAGAGAGAGAGACGCAAAGCCAAAAGACCAAAATGGAGCAAAAATTAGGGGGTCCCCATCTTGAATGGGGTGATTTGTGAAAAGGTCACAACAGGACTATGTTTTGATTGTAAGGAAAAATGCAAGCCGGGGCATAAGTGCACAAGGAAAGGAAAAACACTCAACTTAGAAGCAATATCGGATGAGGAGATAAATGAAGAAGAATATGAAACCCAAAGGAAGAGAAGGAAACGAGAGGACGAAGGAAATGCAAGTAGTGCATTAGCCACACTTTTGAGAGCAGCCAAATGTCACCCTTTTAGAATTCGTAGTGTTTTAAAAGGACAAAAAGTGATTGTCCTAGTGGATAGTGGCACCACTCACAACTTTATCGACGAAAGTCTTGTGTCAAGAATGAGATTAGAAACATAAAATTTTGAAGGTTTTAAATTGGTCATGGTGGATGGATTTACTACTCCATGTACACAAAGAATCCAACAACTAAGTATTACTTTAGGAAGACATCAAATCAAGGAGGACTTTTACGTGGCAAACATGGGTAATATTGAAGTGGCAGTAGGCATCCGATGGTTGCACTCCTTAGGAAGATATTATCAAGACTCTCAAAAAATGGAGCTTTGTTTTCAACACAATGGCCAAGAGGTGATCTTACAAGGTTTATCTCATAAGATTCCCAATGAAGGAATAATCAATCATAACAACTTAACATAGCTAATGATATAACTTGACTTTCATTTCTCAAAGATGAATTAAGATTATCTTACTTTCAAATTTCAAGATAATAGTGCACAAAGATATCATCTTGACCTAGGATTGTCAGTCTCTTAAAAGCAAAACAATAACATTAAAGTCCACAAGAATATTCCAAAACAATCTACAATGATTTATCTAGAATATTGGTCTTACCTATAACACCCCATTTGAAAAATCATAGAGTGAATTATTATTAGAATGCCAAGTTGAGATTATAAATAATAATGCCAAAATGACATTTATGAGAGAATGTAATGAAGACAACTCAATTCTTTAGGAACATACCAATTTGGACTCTTAGAGGGATCTTAAGAGGAATTTTGAAAAGAACCATTGGCACCATAATTTGAGGGTTATGTTTTGAGACTTATCGTAGGATATATTCATCATGCTTCATGAAGGAGGAACACAATTGTTCTAATGAGGAGTAATTTGTTCATTTTGAACAAGACTATAATGTACAAATCAAGTCCATGCCACATATGATCCATCCCACACCCATCGAACAATGGCAATGCATGGATCTACCTTGTAACCTACAAAATCAATCTAGTAGATTGTGCTTTGGGGACCAAATTCATTTCTATGTTTAATATCTAGAGTAGATCATTTCATCCAAGGGTCTTCTTCTCCTAAGTCATTTTTCTTGATTAGAGTAGCTCTACATCCATGATTTAAGATCAAGGACATCAATATTGGGTATCTAAGATAAATTTGACACAAGTCAAGGTGTACCCAAATTTGTTACATTAAATCTATTTTAAGTTACAATGTGGACCCATAACCCACAAATTACGACCAATGGCCTCCAGTTGATTGCGAATATCTTTGATTTTCATCAAGTGCTCCTGCAAAGTCACTTAGTCATCCATCATAATAGAAAACAACCAGTGTTCCACGGGGTTTTGGGGACGGGGGCAGGGGGATGGCAGGGGACGCATTTCGGGGACGTGGGGGCAGGGGGGTCTAAGTTTGGGGACGGTGGGGGGATGGCGGTGGGCGGACGACGACAAGGGAGCGGTGCACTGAAATACATATAGTCCTTGAAAATTTAGTTATAAAAAGATGTATAACTGTAGAAGCCTAAGTAATAAGTAAAAGTTTAGAGTTTAAACAAATTGCAATGATTTTATTGAACTAGTGAACTGTTAGTTGTAAAGCTAGATTCCACAACCTTTGCTAGCATCAGTGTTCCACGGGGTTTCGGGGACGGGGATAGGGGGACAGCAGGGGACGTGTTTTGGGGACGCAGGGGCAGGGGGTCTAAGTTTGGGGATGACGGGGGGACGGCGGGAAGGGGGCGATGGGGGAGCGGTGCGCTGAAATACATATAGTACTTGAAAATTTAGTATAAAAAGATGTATAACTGTAGAAGCCTAAGGAATAAGTAAAGTTTAGAGTTTAAACAAATTGCAATGATTTCATTGAACTAGTGAACTATTAGTTGTAAAGCTAGATTCCACAACCTTTGCCAACATCCTCCTGCCTGTAAATTAAAAATTTGTATCGATTAAAATATTAAAATTAAAACTAATTTTAAATAAATTTAAAATGATGAATGAAATAGATATTATGGTTCTTCAACCATATCTATTTCATTAATCATTTTTAAATTTATTTTGCTCAGTATGTATCAGACAGTATTGAGAGTCTGAGAGATTGAGACTGAAAAATGAGGCGTTGCAGTCGGGAGGGGTTGATTCACCCTGTTTTATGCAAGCACGAGCAAGGCATGAGAACTGTTAGACTGAATGCCTCAAGTGGGATGCAATGAAGTGTGGGCACTTCATTGCATCTCACAAGATGACATCCCTTTGAGGCATTTAGTCTAACAGTTCCTATGCCTTGCCCGTGCTTGCACAACATTTCAAAAGGCTCATGCCACATCAACATACCAATCCACACAACATCTACCTATGAGGAAAATTGTCACTTATAGGAAGACAAAATATCATTCCTTATTGAAACCCAAGTGTTGTGTAATTTTTCTTGATGTAACCGACCTTCTAGATATATCATATATGTTTGTAGCATCAGTCCCGATAGACAAAGTTAGTCAAAGCATAAACATAGCTAGAGGTTAAAGAGTTATACCTCTCTCTATTGTGTATGCCATGTATAGAATATAAATAATTTAGTATAGTTTTTTGTTTCAATAATATTATCTTTATTGTGTCATTGTATATGTTATTATTGGCTCGTTGCGAACATTTTTTTTTTAACTAACTCGTCTAGATTCATTAAGTTTGGAGTGTGTCCAAGAGATTCCTTGGCATTTGTTAAATTGATATTAGGGTGATTTTTTCAGTTCCCAGTGCCCATCTCTATGTTGGTGTTGTAGTAAGATTGTTTATGCTTGTCAATGTTTGTGCAAAATAGATGGTTGATGTTTATGCTTGTCAAATGAAGGAACACAATCAATTTCTTATCAAATTGCTTTGACAAATGATGATGAAAGAGTAAGATGGATGATTGCCAAAATAAAACTTTTGATGCCTTGGAAGACATCCAACAACTCATCAAGGATTATCTCAAGAAATAGTGTACTACAAACTTGTACTAGATCAATGACCTCATTATGCAATTGAGTCCCTTGACCTCAACACAATCTTTTGTCTCAAATGACAACACACCTTTTCAAGGTCCAAATGAATCTAAACACTCTTATGTTTCAACGCAAGGTCAATGCTATTGTAATGGATTAATGAATTTGAAAAATTGAAGTTGATGTCTCTGCTTATTGCTTCATTGATGCCAAGAAGACAACCTTCGTAGTTTTAAAAATGTCCACACAAATTTCATGGTGGTGGGAAGTCTAAAATATTCATTGCGTGAGTATGAATTTGAGTGCATAGACACTTAGTAGAAGTGAGTTAGACTTGTATGTGAAGAGTACTATCCTCTTGAGCATTATTAGGGAAAGTATATGGCATCTCAAAATTGCACGAATGCAAGGATTAATTACTGCAAGACTATATTCACGAGTTCAAGACTAAACTTTGGCATTTATTGGTTATAGAAGAAGGTGTTATGGCACATTATTGGGTGTCACTTTTATATTCATGCCAAGATGGAATTCCTCACTACTAATACATTTGAGTGAGCCTGTCACCATGCTTTCTCACATTGAAGCAAATGTTAAGATCAAATAGGAGCTTGCCTTGTCTTCATCTAGCACCATGTTTAAGAATCAATATACACTTGATAAACAACTCTCGTGCATAAAAGCAACAAAGATTTAAGGGAAAATGTTCCATCATCATAACAACAAAAAGTCTTCAACTCCTACAACATTGAACTTACGCAAGAAGAAGCAAGGGAATAATTGGTGTCATCATCAATGGGAGTGAGAAAACTAGCATCTCACAACATGTAGTCAAGCACCTAGGCGCCACAATTGAAGAATACTCTTAGACATACCCCCATGGCTGGTTGTAATAGGGTAAAGACATTCAAGTCACACACAAATGCATTGATGGTTTCTATTGAGCTAAAAAACATCTTTGGGCCATCAAATGTGAGTCCATTTCTTTAATATTTTGGAATCTCTTCCAAAGATCAAAGTTAGTTTGGCATTAGCCAAGCAATGTAGTTTGATATCAATGAAACAATGCCTCAAGCTTGTGCTACATATGGAGAAGTTTGTGTTGCTCATGATTTGCTTGGACAAACTTGATTAGCGTGGTTGCATAAAACATGTTTTTATCGTGGGTAAATGACATCCAACACTTGTGTCATGTTGAGTCAAACCAACTTCTTGTATTTTTGGAAAACTTGGTCAAACCTAAAAAAGGGGAATAACCTACAAGTTATTCAATAAGCACTGTGTAAAATAGGTTATTGAATGACTTGTAAATTATTCCCATGTTTTCACAAAACCCTATTTTTGTACTTATAAATCCATAATTTTTTGTTTCTACTTCATTTTTGATTATTTAGCAATTTTTAATTTGACAAACGTTTTTCCTATTTTAAACCTATATAATTGAATTCCATTTACACTTTTAGTTTGCTATGTCAATGTTGTGTAAATGCAATGCTACTATGCGTAAGTGCCAGAGTAAACTGATATTGGCAATATGCCAAGACCCTACCACCACGTGGCAACAATGAGAAATTGATCAACTATTACAATAGTACAAAGATGTCTTCAATGAACTCAAAGGAATGCGAGCACATTTCATGGTAAAGCATCAGATTCTCTTAGACCTAAGTACAATGAGATCTAGTGCCTAATACAAGTGCTCATGGATCAAGGAAAGATCAATCCAAACTCTCTCTATGTGGTAGTCAGATAGTCCTTGCACCGAAAAAAAGTTCAATGGCATTTGTGCATAGACTATTGTGCACTCAATAAGATTACAAAGAAGAATTGATATCCCTTGTGGTGTATTGATAACCTTTTGGACCAACTTTGAGATGCACATTACTTCAATAAGATTGATTTGAAGGCTGGTTATCATCATGTTTTTGTTAGTCTTGAAGGTGGTGGGAAGATAACTTTCAAGTTTCAAGACATAAGAGGGATTACATCAATGGTTTGCTATGCCTTTTGGTTTGAATAGTGCACCAACTACATTCATATGTTTGATGAATGATGTCCTCAAACCTTTCATCAAATCCTTCATTGTCCACTTGGATGACATTTTCATCTTCAACAAGACTCAAGAGGAGCATGTTCAACATGTTGCACGCCTTCTAAACACCTTGCATCAATGCAAATTGCAAGACAACTTAAACAAGTGTACATTTGACATTGTATAGATACAATTCTTTAACTATCATTGAGTGCATAGACATACATGTAGATTTGGGGAAGTTTAAAGTCATTTAAGAGCGGCCAACTTTGCACAATCTCATAGAGCTTAATAGTTTTCTTGGACTTTCAAATTTCTACAAAAGATTTGTCCTTGATTTTTCACACATATTCTAGCCATTGAATCAAACCACATGTTGTAAGACTATATAATGGACACTTTCCCAACAACAAGCCTTTAAGGAGCTCAAGCAACTCCGTTGTGCAGCACCAATATTGGCCATGCACATCTTGCTACACTTCGAGTTTGAGATTAGTGCATTAGATAATGCACTTGGTGTATCCAACATGGACATGTGGCTGCATAACTCTCTTGAACATATAGTCACACAATTTAATGCTTCTTTGCCTATGAAGAAAAATGAATGTTGCCATGCAAGTTGTTAAAACAATGAGGACACTAAATTCTAGGGAATAAGGCTATCATTCACTTTGATAATAAGCTGTTTCAGTTTTTCCATACAGAAAGCAAATTGGAGAACACGAGTCTATAAAGTGGATGACATACTTGCAACAATTCTATCTGGTTGTTAAACACGAGGGAGAAGACAACAAGTTTGAAATTGTCTTAATTGCCTTGTTCAGATGTACATCATTATGACATAAGAGTTCACAACTTCTCAAATTGGGTTTATAACTACTTAGTTGACTAAGATTTTGTGGAAGCCTTTACTACTTTCACATAGGGTAACAGGTTGTTATCATGTTTGAGCAATGTGAATGCAAGTTAAGGTGTTTTTGCACTATAGGGATACTTGGCTAATGGTTCATTTAGGAGGTGCACTATTCCAAGACAAAATGACACTTTGCAATAAACAAGATGTTGTCTACACTTACTTTGGATTCATGTGCAACAGCATTGAATGCCATATCAAATTATATATTTCATGTTTTATTGCTAGCCTAGCCAACAAGAAGCTTAGTTTGTATATATCATTTTCAATTCCAACTAGCTCATGGCAGGCCACCAACATGGATTTTCAATCCATTCTACTAATGACAAAGCACCAAAATAATATTGTGTCTATCATCAAGGATATATTTTCAAAGATGGATAGCATTATTACATGCAGGAAAAGCATTAGCATGCCAAATGTAGTGCATCTCTTCTTTGACTATGTGTGCATGCATCGTGGATTTCTTGCATGCATTATGTCTAACCATGATAAAGCACCAAAATGTTAGTGTATATATAATTATACATTTCATGTTTTATTGCTAGCCTAGCCAACAAGAAGCTTAGGTTGTAAATATCATTTTCAATTCCAACTAGCCCATGGCAGGTCACCAACATGGATTTTCGATCCATTCTGCTAATGACAAAGCACCAAAACAATAGTGTGTCTATCATCAAGGACAGATTTTCAATGATGGATAGCATAGTTCCATGTTAGAAAAGCATTAGCATGCCAAATGTATTGCATCTCTTCGTTAATCATGTGTGCATGCATCATGGACTTCTTGCATGTATCATGTTTGATCATCACCTAAGGCTTGTTAGCCATTTTGGTAAGCCTTGTGGGATATGTTAGATACACAATTGAATTGATAGTATTTTACCCTTAGATAAAATTGGTCAATTGTACCTTTGACCATTTGTTGCACATGCGCAACAGTGCACACCCACACTGTAATGTCCCCCTTTACCTAGCGTCACTTTTGGAGACTTTTTTTCTAATCCTTTATTTCCCAGGATTAGAAACAAATCAAATTTCAAGGGAATGAGGAATAATTAAATTGAGACCTTAAAAGCTATAGTTCAAAGGTTTATTTAATTATTCATTTTTAAACAATGGTGGGGGCCACTCTAAATAATAACTCCTTGCTTGCCGATTCAGCATAGTGGGCAATAAACTAAATTTAGCCTAAGTTTTATTTGCAGTTGTGAGCGATTATTTGATACGAGAAAAAGAAGAAAGCCGTCTGATTTTTCTAATAGAACGAGCTCTCCTGAAGGAAATCGACAGATTTTTGAGAAGCCAGGATTGGAAACTTCAAATTGGTTAAGAGGCACGAATTGGAGGAAGGAATCATTCAGAAAATTATTCTTGTCTTTCTTTATTTCCTCATCGAGCAATGACGGAAGGTTTGATCCAGGACGTCACCCCTGGCCACAGAATGTATGGGATGAAAACCCCACCCATTCAGTAATATAAGCCTGCTAACACCAGCAGACTTTTGGGAAGAAGACGTCAGTTCCAGTCAAGGAAACGTAGCCATAAATCCAAGCCATAGTGTGGTTACTGGTAGCGGCCAATCTACAGGCAGTATAATATTGTAAAGAAGGAGTTGTTACAGAATCACAGTCAATCCTCGGGTTGTTCCAGCCCTGCAAGTGTTTAATCGATCCCAGCTAGACAAGGAGTGCAGATTCTAGAAGACGGGTGAGAAGGCAGTCATTCACTCAGCAAAGGTCAACTTGTATCATTGCAGCAGTGATTGTAATAGGTGCGAACCTGTGCTCTTGCAATTTTCACTATGTAAGAAATAATACATTATGCCGTCATAGTCAGGAAATTATTCATGCAAAGTAATCATGTTTGAATAAATGAGAATAGTGATTTCATTTGGGAGACAAACTGGTATTGTTTCTTTTGTTATGAGAATCGTTTTTTTTCTGTTCTATGCATCTCTTTAATGAATACGTCATTACAAAAAAAACAAATAAACCATAAACCCATTCGAAGCACATCAAGGACAAGGGAAATTCAAAGCAGAAAACAGTGTACAATTGGCAGAGGTCATTTCAGTGGTATCAGAGCCTAGATACCTGCCAGCCTGTCGGGAATTCATATTTGCATGTCACATAGATACTTCACCCGAAGTAGGTCTGGGCAACAGGGAGAAGGAATTGATAATAACACAGCTGAAGCTGAGATGGGTGAAAGAGGAGGTGGAAGCCCACCAAGAAATTTGAATGCACAATTGGATAATTTTCTAACCACATTTGCAGACATTTGAAGCTATAATGTCCCCCTTTACCTAGCATAGAGCATAAACATTTGGATAATTGTGTAAGTTTATTGTAGGGGGACTTTAGATGACAATTTGCCATTCATGCAACATGCTTAGCGTAGAGCTTTGTATGGTTTTATGGGGCATAGGCCATTTTAGACATGTCATGGGTTCTAGCTATCTACACCTCTCAACATTTCCTACGACCTACCACATGCCATTTGGTATGATGCCACATCTATAGGAGAATGAAGTCAACAAACAAATCAAAGAAGTTTTTAAACATTTTTAACATTTTCACTAGCTAGTTCAATAGTTACTCTTGCACCAACATTATAAATGTAGAGTGTGTCATAATACTCACCTAACATTTCACGAGTTTAAAGTAGGTGAGAAAGTCTGGTTGCATCTTTAGAATGAGTGTTTCAAGGGTCCACACTAGAAGATCATCACTATGTTATGTTCCTTGGACAATATTGTGCGTAGCTAAAGACAATGCTTTTGTCTTTGATATGCCACCATACTTGGGTCATCTAGTATTCATTGTGGATTTCCTTAAGCCATACTTCCCATTATTGCTTGAGTCAATTGTAACTCAACATCCTTTAGAGTTGGATAATAAATATATGTATCTAGTGCTAAAGGATTGGATTATAGTGACTACCACAATGCATACTTGCATTGGCATAATTCTGTTGTTTTGTGTGGTCAAGGTGAGACAATATGTTGATTAGGCTAAGTGGTACAACCTTAAACAATGTAGAACATAGTTTCCATTGTTAGACACGATGGAGACCATTGCTTTTGAAGAAAGGGTGAATGCTTCACACCAAACCATGCCCTCACATAAGAAGTATTAACCATGTTTTGTAGCTCCATGCCATTTCCCATTGTGCCGACACCTATAGTCGTCATGTCATCCTCAATTAAGACTTACCTCAATTTTGTCATCCCAAAAGATCAAGTCCATGCCCAACTCATTTTAATTAACTAGAGTTAACACACAACATCAACAATCCTTTTATGACTCACATGCCATTTTGGACCTTTGCAGTACATTGCACCATGTTATATTATGCTCCCTAAGCTTGCACCGTGTTAACATACTTGACCAATACAACATCTACCTAGGGGGCCAATTGCCACATCCATAGGAAGGCAAACCATCATCCTTTAATGAAATCCAATTGTTTCGTAAATATTCTTTATTTAATTGATCTTTTTGTAAATGTATCATATCCATTCATAATATTAGGTGATAGATAGTTATATTGAGTCATATGTAGATGTAGCTAGAGGATAGATAGTCACACAACTCTATCCTCAAAGTATGTGTGTGCACAACATATAGATTAGTACAATTTTTTATTTTAGATGTATTATCTTTTTTACACAATGCTCTTTGTTTCTATTTTTTGTCCATTGTGTTCAGTAATAAATCATTCTCACTAGTCAAGGTTCAAGTTAGTTCACTAGGCTAGAATAATTATTCACTCTATTTAGCGCACTTAGTTGTGTCAATCAGTCATATGACTTGATTTTTGCACTTGATTGACACTTATCTAGTCTACGCCGAATTATAGTCCATCTATCATGTTAGTTAGAGTGAGTTAACTCCCCTCTTGATTGGGAGTTAAACTCTTACCGCTTGGACGTGTCATCTCTTTGATTCATGAATTCAAGAAGTCTATATATTTTTATGTTACTTTTTGTAATTAACCATAATATCGAATATAGAAATTTTTGGTTTTATGATTATCTCATAGGCATTAGTTCCTCGGTAGTGTTGCATAGATGACAAAATCTAACATGGTAGCAGAGCCATGATGCCATAGAACTAGTCCTTTTTTGGGTAATGGAGTCAAGTAGATCTTAGTTTGTGGCATAACTAGCAAAAGGTGGAGTTATTTTGAGTTCATCATTGTGTCCAAAATAGTCAAATCAGCTAGGGTCTAGTATCATTTTGTCCTTATTTGTCAATTTAGTGTGATTTACTTATATGGGTTATTTTTTGTTTGATGAAAACAGCTCCATTTTTCAAGCATTTTGGCACAAAACGAAGTGCACCATTGTGTTCAAAGTGGGAAAAAACCTATGGATTGACATAAAATTATAAAGTGCCACATCATGTACTTATCTTGGGGGGGCTCAGTCCATGGGCTTCCAGTGTTTCTACATGGCATAACATATTGTGGGATGAGTAGTGTAGTCACATGACATGCACTATTATTCCACCTCCATCTATTGGTGAAAGCTCACATCGAGTTGCATCAACTATTTTGAATCCTCATGTTCTCTTTTCACCGCATCTCATGTATGACTTGATACATCATAATTCACATCCGCTCACATCTCAAATTGGGAGCCATTCATTTTGGTTAATGTTCTTGAATCTTGCATGGTACTTGATCCCATTGTTTGGTTCCAATCACAGTTTAGCATCAGCATCAAGGTACACAGGCAACTTCCAAATTCATTCATCATCCCGTCCTTGGGAGGGAGCTTTGTCAAATAGGTTTTCTCCTTCTCTTATTTTGGGGTGGAACGCATTTTACTTGGGTTCTTTATTCATTATATCTAAGCACACTTAGGTAATAGTGCCGATTTTATTTATATTTATTTATTCATTATATCTAAGCACAATTAGGTAGTTGTATCAATTAGTCATGTGCCTTGGTTTATGCACTTGATTGACACTTAGCTTTTCTAGGTTAAGTTATATTTCATCTGTCATGCTAGTTAGAGTGAGTTGACTCCCCTTATGATTGGGATTTTAACTCTTACCTCTTGGACATGTCATCTCCTTGTTTTCATGAATCCAAGAGGTCTATATATTGTATGTTACTCTTTGTAATTATGCTCCATAATATTGAATATAGAAATCCGTTATTCATTTCTTAGTTTGGTGATTAACTCTTAGGCATTAGGTCTTGGGTAGATTTAGTGTGTATATGAAAAATTCATACACATTGTCAATATCACTTCCATGTATAACATTTCTAGATTCATACAGCTTAAAAGTTTTGCCCCTTGGAGGCTCCTCAGGAGTTAGATCATGTATACTCTTCTAGCATTGTTAAATGTTAGGTTACTAACACAAGAATTACAGCATAACCCCCTGCAAAATAAATGTCTTTCACTACATAAGCATGAAATGGAGTGCAATTCATAGAGTTGTAGGGATGGAGCTCTAGACTACTTAGTAATAGAATGAGAAAGCAATGTCATTGACGGGGAAACATCCCAAATTGTCAAGCCATAGAGAATTCACATAGCTGACAATGTTCAATTGAATGTCTAACTGCTACTTATGGCCCAATTAGGCTAAGCAACCTTATAAACCCTAATGAGGCCCATTACTAGAAACTAGAAAATTTTACTTAACTAAGACAAAGGGTTATGCATATGCATGCAACATGGAGGTTACTCCATAATCTGTCCTACATATGATAAGTGTACAACTAGGAGTATAATGTGCCCCTCTTTTTACAAAGGCATTGCCCTCAACACTTGCCAATTGCTAGCTCTTTTTAATTAAAGACTTGATCTCATGTCAAATCCCACATTATTGAGCTTTCCCCCTTGAAAAATTACCCTAATAGTAATTTCGTGTAGTTACTTGACTTGACTGTCATTCACTTTGTTTGGTTCCAATATGAATTGGCCCTCACTGTTCTACACTGGTAACTATATGTTTTAAGGATTTTGTGGCCAATCACCTTGAAGAAAAATACGTGATAGATCAAATGGATTTTTGAGGATGGAGGTAGCTCCAACTCGTTGATGAGGTTTCCAACCCTGGGAAGTACCTTGAAACTACCATAGAATTTAGGAGATAATTGTTTCCCTTTTGTAGGCACAAATGTGACTGAAAATGTGGAAAAATCTAGTCCCCTTGCTCTGATGATATTTGCTTCTATGTTGATCTTTTTGACAATTGGCCACATGTTATTGATGAAAATTCACAACACAACTTGCTGGTTTTGAATTGATCTTATAATATGAGGACCTTGGTGTAAATTTCTAGGTATAAAGGAGTGGATATGGGGGATATTTGTATGATGTTTCAAATTTGCATTATTTTGTTTGCTGTGAGGAAAGAAGTGTTTTACCAAGTTTAGCTAGAGGCAACCATTGGGCCCATCGAGATTGTTAAAGAGAGGTAAATCAACAAAAGAAATTACAAAAAGTTATTGGTTTCTATTTTCCCATATGATTGTTGGTGGTGAGAAAAGTTGTGTACCAACTTAATATAGAGAGTTCCAATCTATCCAAGAATTGCTTGTGAAAACCAGATCCTTGTCACTGAGTATTTTTTTATTCTCACTTTGTTTTCATACTGTGACCATGGGGCATTGGCTGTTATCTTCATAGAGAAAGGATGGGATAATGCATGAAATGAGCACATTTAGTGAGTTTGTTGGTTATAACCATGATCTTGCTTGTACATTTGGCCATGGGGAGTCCTATCATTTCTTTTTTGTAATTGGATTTAGGCAAACACCTTTTATTCAACTATTGACTTTCAAGTCCTATCATCCTGCATTGATATAACCTTTCATTCCATTATTTGAAGCATCATATTCTACTAAAGTTTTCTTGAAGTTAGGTGTAGCAAGAACATGAGTAGTACACATAACCTACTTTAAGGCCAAAAATGCTTGAGTTGCCTTAAAAGTTCATATAGTGCAATCTTATTTGAGGAGCATTGTAAGGGGAATTGCAGTAAGGCCCTAATTCTTTTCAAACTTGTGGCTGTATTCCATTGGGACACAAGAATCCAATAAGACCCTAAATATTCTTTGGTAGTGACCAATCCACCATTGTTTTGACACCATCAAAGTAGATTAGCATGTGTGAGGTATTTTATGTCCTTGAGTTCAAAGAATATTTGAAGGGCTTGAAATTCACATAATGCCTCTAATAGTTCAGAAACCTTATACATGTTCTTACAAAGTTCTACATGGTTGGTTGGGTTAAGAACCTGCGTAAACCTAAACCTGATATTTGTTGTGGTTTAGGCCATTTTCCACCTGTCAAACAAGAATACCGCATGTTCTCTGTCAGTAGCAAAGATGTAGACTGGAGAAGAACATTATCTAAGAAGACAAGCATAAGTTTCCAAAGAAGAGGCATAAACATGTACTTGTCTCATATGATAATATTTGTGTCTCCATGACCATCTAGTCAGACCATTGAAAAGAATATAGCTATATGCAATCCATTTGATAGATTATCAATAACATGTAAAGGAAAATTTTATCATTTATAGTGACCTGATATAATTCTCAATAATGAGGACATGTGTACGAAGAAGTATCCTTTTTGTGTAACATAACCAGAGGGAATGAGTAAGCACTATGCCATAGTCAAATAATACCAATGTCAAGGGTTTCACATTTGAATGATCCCAACATCAAGGATCCCACAAACTATGTGCTTGATCACACTTTTGTGCTTATAGGTAGAGCATTCGGGGCAAACTTTGGATGGTCTTAAAATACATCAAGAAACAACTATAGATCTAGAGGAGTGGATATTGGTTGAGTGTGCTTCTAAGGAGAATAAATGTTCAACAACTTATGAGGCTCTGTTTTTAACATTTTCTTCATTGTATGGGAGCTGATTACTTGAATTGGTGATCTTAAAGACATTTGACATCATATCCCAAGTCCTTTGGTTGAAAAGGCATGACAAGTGAAGTTGCTTCTCAAGTTGCCTAGTGAAATGAACCTTTAAACCCCAAAGACACATCAGTTCCATCTGTAGGAACAACATATTGATTGCGGACAATTTTTTTCCCATCACAATCTTAACCATATAGCATTTTCCAACACATTTGATGGTTGCCCCCATTAACAATTGTCCCTTTAAACTTCAACATTGGAGACATAAAATAGCCAAGACACTCATGATTGATAGTCATAGAATTATGAGTTCTCCCACATATGATCAATATGATGACCTTGTACTTTTTGACATACCTAGCTAACTTTAAATTGGTCTCCTCACTCAAGGCTTGACAATAGTTGGGTTGCCCATGTCTTGTTGGGGTATGGCCTTATCTAATGGAAGAGGGACTTTATCGTGATATCTTTCTTCATGTTCTCCTCGATCATATTCAATGTAGTAAAGTTTCTTTCCTATGCACTTGTTACCCTTGCTTCACTTGTCAAAGTTGTAGCAAAGCCTTACTGCGTTTGTCTCCTTCAGTTATTACTGAGTTACTCTGCTATTTGTACTTCTAACCAAGGCTCATCTCATTTAGTGCTGTGAAAGAGCTAACCACATAAATGTTTTATCTTCTCAAACTTTATACATCAAATGTAGTAAACCAAGAAAGGGAGTTAATAAATCGAACTTCTGAATTCTTCTGTTGACATTTTGTTGAGCATCCATCTGAAGCATTAAAAGGAACCATAACATTTTTATTGGATCCTTTATAAATTGTTTTCTCAATATTATTTGGTGTTATTTGGACTAGTCAACTTTGTCTTTTCTTGTTCCCTCACCTTGTGCGGATGCTTTGAATGTACACCACATATATTCAAGATGTGACTGTTCTTTCTCTCAACATAGACTAGATGCACATTCAATGATAGAGCTATCACTATTATCTTGACATATTTGCCTAGGACTAACATACATTTACCTTTCATGAAGTCAACTTCTGCACCACATATATTCAAGATGTGACTGCACTCTCTCTCTCAACCTAGACTATATGCACATTCAATGATAGAGCTATCACTATTATCTTGACATATGCGCCTAGGACTAACGTACATTTACCTTTCATGAAGTCAACTTCTCCTAATCATGTTGATTATATTTTGTGTTTTAGATAAGTCAGCTTAGATGATTTTGTTTGGCTACTTGTTTATAATTTTTGGATTTTATTTTAGAATCATTTCTGTCATCTTCGGAGAATATGTTGGGTCTGAGAAAATTTTATTTCACTTGAGAAGTGTTTCTAGATCTACTTCATCTCTAATCATGCGGTCAAATTTATTGATGCTATCAAATGCCACCTTATTTAGCAATCACATTCCATTTCTGTTAGTGCTTTTGGTAGTTGATTGAAAACAAATAGGTAAGTTGAGTGAAAGGAGCTGATACCAGTCTGGTGTCCTTGCTCAAAAGGAGATTATATTAGTCTCATATTGATGCTCATGTGAGCAGAATATTTGTAAACGATTAGCAATATAAAAAAAACAAATAGGTAAGTTAAAAAATATATAGATCTTGATACCTGCTTGACAAGCAGGTATTAATAAGCAAATTCATTACCAATAGAGCTCTTAATATCTTGTATCTGATGAGCTTTGTTGACTATTTGTTTTCTATTGCAGGGTGTATGATCAAATGCCAGAACCACGTTGGGTTATTTCTATGGGTAGCTGTGCAAATGGTGGAGGTTATTATCACTATTCATATTCTGTTGTGCGTGGTTGTGATCGAATTGTTCCTATTGATATATATGTTCCAGGTTGCCCTCCTACTGCAGAGGCTTTACTTTATGGTCTGCTTCAGTTACAGAAAAAAATCCATCGGCGCAAGGATGTTCTTATGTGGTGGACTAAGTAAGATATCTGTCGAAGGGTAAATGGCACTACTTCATTCCATAAAGAACATGCATAGAGAAATGTTCATTGAGATATGCTGTAATAAGCATAAGATATGCTGACCTCTTAAGAAACTTTATTGATCTGTAGTCTAGGATATCTTGATTTGTCTTGTGATTGTGTGATAATTTGGTAGCTATAATTTTGTAAGAATAAAGTTATATAGCTCAGAGAGCTGTAAATTCTGGTTACTGCATGTTGATGTTGATATTGATATTGATATTTTGAATTATTCCCTGCATATTCAAAAAAATGTCTAATAATCATGCATTAGAAAGAAATCATCACTTAATCTGAGATTTTACTCTCAGTTATGAGGTCATAATGAGCCGTATCTTGTATAAATAGGTGGTGTATTTTGCCTATTCATTTCATGTTTGAATAGAAACTGTATTTTACCTAACCATTTCTTGTTTGAATAGGAACTGTATTTTACCTATGCATTTCTTGTTTGAATAGGAAGTAATTGGTGGCTTTGAATGTCCTCTTCTAAAGTAGAGGTCAAAGTTATTGTTTCATTTTTCAATTATCTCGAGGTCTTTGCTTTTTGAACATGACTGACAGTGCACTCTTGATGAGAGAGCTCATTAAATAATTCATTGTCATGTTCTTTAAATTTATTAATAATTAATGTTAAATATGTAATTACCAGACAAAATGTTATGAGGTCTATATGCCTGTTTGAAATCAGAGAAGTATTAGGTAGTTAGATGAGTTTGAAAAATAAATCTGTGTAGATTTAATGACACATGAAGGAAAAGTTGCTTTCTTTTAGGAGTTATACTCAAAACTTAAGAGTACAGTTGCAATGTGTTGCACGTCTTTTTGCTTCTTTCTTTGAAATGCACACACAGACATGCCCATTCCAAAAAGAAAAATGTCGGTGTTCTTATAAATTGATTTGAGCCTGTCATGTAGAAATTGGTTATAGATTTGCCGAAGGAATAAATTGTAATCTTTATTTGTCAAATTAGATTGTTGCCTGTCATCATGGGATGCCATGCATGGTGTTTAAACGACAAAAACAATGGAACAGGCAAGTGGGCAATTTTTGAGCTTGAAACTCGTCTTGGTTTCATGTGCATTTCTCATGTCGAAATCTTGGAGAGTACATAATTTCTTAGATTGTTCCCATTCACTATCAGTTTCTCTTTGTAAAATGGTCTAACTGCTTCATATAAATAATATTTAAAACTGATTTGATCTAAGTTAGGTCCTCCATTAATGTACTCATCTAGAAGAATTTATACAAACCAGAAATGGGCATGTGTAATGTCCCCTTTTTGGGTTATTCAAATTCTTGCCCTGATTTTCTGAAAATATCTTTTATGATGGTCTAATGTTCATATTATATTCCTTTTCTCCTTTTTTCGGATCAATCATAAGATAAAGACATTCGTAAATCTATTCATTTTTCTATCAAATAATCACAATTACTTATAATGTTCAATAATTGCTGCAAGCATCTTTATTGTATAATATTTCATATATATATATATATAATTACATACACTAATGTCAATGTCAATGTCAATGGAGCAGAACATAACAGCAATGTTACAAGATAACTAGTAGTATGCATGATTTATTATTCTCCATGCAATCGATAAAAAAAAGATAATATTAAATAAATAACATCATGCATGAATTATTATTAATTAGACTATTATTTAAATCCATGTTGTACTTATCAATATCATTATTTAAATGTACAAACATTTATCTAACTTATTATTTTAGTTTTTAAAATACTCATCCCCTTTAAATTTGCATATACTTCTCTTTACCAATCTGTCATAAATTCATCTTTCAAAAATTGCATGTATAAACTGCTGTTGTTTATTTGATATATCGTTCTTTTCGACACAACCTTTCTCTACTACCTATCTCAGATTTCTCCTCTCTATCCTTCTCCAATTCCCCTCGATGCCTTGCTTTCTTCTATAAAATATGAATTTATAGCTTCTCCCACTTTGGAGAAGAGGTGTGATCATTTAGAAAGAGTCATGCTCTTTCATGCTCTTTTGTTAGTGAGCACTTATGGAAAGTTACACCTTTTCAATAATATTCCTTTAACTGCTGCCTTAGGGGTTGCTTTATTGTGGATAGGTTTTTTTCTTATTGATATTAAATGTTTCTTTAAAATATATTTATTATTATTGTTTTATATTTTATTTTATTGTCTTTTATTTTATTTCAATTAATTTATCATATAAATTATTAATTCAATATTTATTTTATTATTTAATTTTGTCAATATTTATATTTATAATTTTGTATATAATAATTATAATGGTGTTTTATATTCTTGTATCTTTAATATTTATTTTATTATCATTTAAATTGTTAATATTTATATATTTATAATTGCAATGATGATATTTTCTTTTATAATCTTATTATGTATTGTGTTATTTGTTTGCACTTATTTGTATCTCTGGGTGTTCTAATTCTGGGGACATGACAGTCCTCCCCTCTTAAATTTGCTTGTCCTCAAGCAAAAACATCTTAGTTCCTTTTAGGATATTTTCTTCGAATTAGTCACCAACGGTACCCAAGTTAGTAACGTTTATATATATAATTTAAAATTTTATAATGATTACTCTATTTGAATAAATATATCCATTAAAACATAAATATATGAAATATATACTTATCTTTGATATTCTTGAGTGATGGGGACATCATAGCATGCATAAGATAGCCACATCTTATTGCTCAGGCAATCTTAGTTTTTCCAGAACTAGTTTTTTTTGTTAAATTTGCATTCTTCATTTACAACAAACCACCCTATTGGTCACTTTGCAATCATCAATAGTCCATCAGATTCAACATGAAATGAGAATACATTATTGAGTCCTTGCATGCAAAACGGATTCTAGTATTATCGAAGTGTTTAACATTTGATTACATTGGTTTTCTGCTCCATTTTTGTTGGTGTGGTATAAGTTTCTCTGCTATTGTAGAGAATTTTGGCACAGACAATTTTAGACCTATTTGAAATCAGCTGCATTCTTTGGTTCAGTGAGCAATAAGTGGATCCTCCTAGTACTTGAACTGGAGATTGTGATCGGAATTATGAATTAACCTGAGTGTGCTATTGAGAAGTTGGTAAAATATTTGCCACGAGGAAAAGTCAATCTTCACTTGGCAGTTTTCAGGGTGTTTTTTTGCCCCTCATTACAGAATGTCATGCATGTGTCTATGAATAAATATATGGAGCAGGCCTGTAGGCAATTTTTGAATTGTAAAAATTGTGGGGAGAGGATCTGGGAGTTGAGCACCCTAACTTCACGCTTTTCAAAATCTTATGTGGAAATTTTAAATCACTCCCAATTTTTTATAGCAGCTTACTTGGCAAGTCCCCTGCTTATAACTAAGGTTTCAGGGCCACATCATAAAATATGATGCCACATCGACATGCTTTTGTCGAGGTGTCCAAAAAGGACCAAAAAAAAAGTGAGACCGTCAGTTGTGCTCTAAATTATGTTTTATTGCTGCACTGATGTGGCATCACATGATTTGTGGCTTTCTAGATAATACTTTTCATTCAATTATGGTAGGGGAGAAGAGCCGAAATTGGCGTAGGGGCATATAGTAGGGACATAAGTAGTCCCATGTGGTCCCCACTCTAGAGCACTTTAATATCCAATGGTAAAACAATTTTCATCCATAAAGTCAACAAGAGTATTCGAATCACCGTACCGTCAAAATTGTATTATAATCGGTTTATATTTGTCCCAAACACAAATAGTTATTCACATTCTTACATGTCAGAAAATATTCAAAGCAAACCTGACAACACCATCTTACGTGCCATTTTGCTTTCTAATGGCTCGTAGCATTAAAACATGCAACCAAAATAAAAGAATAGTATAACCCACACTACTCTTAAATGTCACCACTTGCATTACATCATAGCCAATATTTTCATAGATCTGATGCCACGAGAACAACTAAGACCCGAGACTATCCCATCAACAAATCCAATCCAACCCAACTCCCATCCTACTTGTCCAACAACACAACACTCAAAGGAAAATCAATCATTCAGATGTGTCCCATCGGTCAAATCCATGCACACCACTACTAGTGCCTTATCTTATTTTGCCATCTGCAACCACGAAAACAATGGTGTTAAAACCACCAAAATCACTTGAGAAGCAAACAAGGATTGCACGTCATAAATACATACGAACTTTGCAATTGAAGGCACTGGATCAAGTTTTCAAATTTGAAAAAAAGGACAAAAATTAAATACTCCATACCAAACCAACATTGAACATATAAAGAGATTTTCAAATTCAAAAATGCATTACTCAATCTCTTCCAATATCCATTTAGCACGTCCCACTTTCATATTCAGTTCTACATTTTCCTGGAGGTAGATGAAGAAATACCAGAGGCAACAACAACATGCTACCAAGCTATAGGTATTCTACTGCTATTAATTCTTTATGCCTATAGATGCCAATCTGTTGTATGCTATGAATATGCTTTCCACAAATCTGTAACTATCTGGGATTTCACCCTAATGCTGTTTACATTGGTTTTTCATTTATATTCTTTATGCCTCATAATGCAAATATGTTGTATGTGATGTCAATGTTTGTCACAATAACCTATAACTCAATATATGGGGTTTCAACTTACACTATTTATGAATGTCAAGTTATTGTAGTTCAATTTCAGGGTTTGCTTTTTATTCTATATGCCTGGGAATATAGATCAATTATATGCACTGTAAATGTTTGTCACCCACTACCCTATAACTCAATATATGGGGTTTCAACTTATACTGTTTATGAATGTCAATGCATTTTTGTTAAAAAATGCATTACTCATTCTTTGTTAGTTGGGTTTTTCATTTATATTATTTATGCCTTGGAACACAAATATGTTTATATGCGCTGTCAATGTTTGTCACAATAACATGTAACTCATTACCTAGGGTTTTAGCTTACACTATTTATGAATGTCAAGTCATTTAAGTTCAATTTCAAGATTTTTTTAAAATTCTATATGCCTACGAATATAGATCAGTTGTATGCCCTGTAAATGTTTGTCATCCTTTACCTTGTAACTCAATATTTGGGGTTTCAACTTATACTGTTTATGAATTTCAAGACAATTCAGTTCAATTTGTGGGTTTTCTTATTTATTTTCTATATGCTTGGGAATATAGAAAATGATGTATGCATTGTAAATGTTTGTCACCCACTACCCTTTAACTCAATATCTGGGGTTTCAACTTGTATTATTTATGGATGTCAATGCATTTATGTTCGACTGCACAATTCATTGTTTTACTCTGCACTCAAAGCTCCCTTTGTCTTTTAGTTGGGGTTTTCTACCTCACGAGGCCTACACCATTGACTTTCATTTCAACAATGTTTAACCAATGTTCGTTCATGTCTCAATAAACTATTTGTGCACTATATATGCACAAATACACACACACATATATGTACGTATATGTGTGTGTGTGTGTGTGTGTAGTTTTTCCAATTAGTAGTATATATATATATATATATATATATATATATATATATGCCAACAAATGTGCCAACCATGCACTTCTAATAATATGTTGTATAAAATGTGATAGTTACAAACAATGTGATATGATTTATATTTTATATGCTTAGGAATGACAATCACTTGTATGCACTATAACTGTGTCAATGCACTCCTATTCCATACATTCTGATTGTTATACCTAATCTGCTCTAAGATATCACACTTCATTTCTTAGTATACCTATTATGTATGGATGTCAATGCATTTTGGTTTCATAGAATGCAATTGTTACACCTTATCTGCAATAAGTCATTTCAATTCAATTAATAAATCAAACAATTTGTCAACATGCATATTCAAGAAAAACAAATTGTTCATGTGCATTAAAGACAATTGCATTACAAACAAACTTGGTATGCACATTAAAGACAATTGCATTACAAACTGTTCATGGATACCAACAATTGCATTGCAAACTGTCAACATGCACATTAAAGAAAAAAAAATTGTTCATGCATCATTGTGACTTCAACGGTGTTCATTGATTATTTTTTTCATTGCTTCAAACAATTTTTTTAATATCTGCAAGTGCAATCTAAAGATAAAATGAGGTCCCATCCAACAAAGAAGACTGCAAAGAAAAAGTCACATACACGGAAAAAAATAGTAACAGTCCCTCCTATGCATGAACCAGTTGTAGAAGCAAACAACATTCCTCAACCTGTTGAGGCAGTCCCGAAGATTGTTGCACCTACAAGCAGGCGAGCAAGAGCATCAAAAGAAAGGGAATGGTCATTAGAGGACATGGATAGGGCCCTAGAAGATGTGGAAACTAATGGGATGTCGACGAGAGCTGCTGCCAAGAAATGGAAAATCCTAGCTACCACGCTAAGCAATTGGTTAGGCGGCCTCACAACTACTTCAAAGAAGGGTCCTCCAACAATCCTCACAGCAAAGGAGGAGGGTCTTATTGTAATTTGGTGCACAAAAATGGCAGATGTCGGCCACGGGCTTGAGATTATCAATCTCAAGCAAGAGGTTGCTCAAATTTTCCAGACTAAGCCCAACCCTTTCACAAAGGGGCTACCTGGAAAATCATGGCGGATTGGATTCAAGAGGCGCCATCCATAATTGACCTCGTGCATAGCTAAAGGTCTCAACAAGGACAGGGAAGTCAACCTAAGACCCACAGTAGTAGCTGAATTTTACAAAACACTATCAACAACGTATGAAAGTAACCTGTATGGTCCAGAAAGAATATGGAATTGTGATGAAATGAGGATTCAAGCAGGCATAAATGGAACAATGAGGGTGTTGGCACAATGAGGCACTAGGAATGTCTTGTACATAATTCCCAAAAGTTGAGAATGGATAACAATTCTCTGCTATATTAATACAGTTGGCCAAAGAGTACCTGGTTTCTATTTGTTCAAGGGAAATACAAAGATAGAAAATTGCATTGTTAACTGTGAACCACTAGCATGCATGGCAATCCAAGCACACACATGGATGACAAAGGAGTTGTTTTTCGACTGGCTAAAACATTTTTGTCTCTCGGTTCCAGGGGGTGTCACCAACTAATAGGCACCTTCTCATTTTTGATGGCCATGGAAGTCATGTTGCACTAACAACTATCCACGAGGCAAGGAGGTTAGGCATTGACCTCCTTACACTGCCTACACATACTTTTCACAAAGCTACAAGCTTTGGATGTTATCGTGTTTGCACCATTCAAGGCATATTTCAAATCTGAACGAGCTGCATTTTTGACTAGATTCCCAAATATTGATATCAGAAGGGTAGAGTTGGCGGATTTAGGCAACAAGGCATTGTAAAGAGCATTGACACCATCAAACATACAAGCTGGTTTTAAAATGATGCGGATATGGCCCCTCAATCCTGATGCACTCGTGGGTGGCATGCGTCCGAGCAAGACGTATGAGATCGATAACACAAAGGATGCTTCTACAGTGCAGAACATCCTTAGTCTTTCAGGACTTGATGTTTCAACAGATGAAGTGGCACAAACATTGTAGAGTGCAATGGAAAGTCAAGTGCAGGAAGGTGTAGAGCAATAATTTGGTGACATGGACAACCAACCCAAACAATTCCTTGACTTACATTTCCAAGAAGACATGGGGAATTTTACATTCCCATCTCCAATTGCCACACCTCCAAACCAAATAGTGCATTACTATGTAGATGGAAGCCACGAAAGTCAAGGTTTAGCAAAGCAAGAGTTCACTGACTCCCAAGTCACTAAAACAATTAAAACCCAAATTGGTTCGAGAATCAGTAATTTCCTTAAGCTGCCAGTTCACATTGTCAATGCAAGAATGAGAAAGTCTGCTAGTGGGGCTCTTCGGGTGAGCCAACAGTCTTAGTTGTTGACAACTTATAGTTATGTGACTCTCATAATGGAGCAGGAGCAAAGAAAACAAGAACTAGAGGAAATAAAAATCAGAAAGAAGCAACAAAATGAGGACAAAAAGGCAACATGGATTGTGGCCTTGGAGTTGAAGGAACAAAGAAAAATTGACAAGGAAATCTATTGCAAGGAAAGAGAGTAGTTGAAATAGTCACAAAAAAAGGAAAGAGAGCAGAAGAAGGAGCAAGAAAGGGTTCAAAAAGAACAAGACAAGAAGGAAAGAGAGATCGAGGCTGCCCATAGAGCATTGTTGTGAGATAGACTATTAAGCAGTCCCGCAACCCCCTTATCTATAAATCATGGTTTCTTTCGAGAAATAATGAATAATAATATCCATCACTTTATTGTAGGTAATGCATGTTTGAGTCCCAACCCATCTCAAGTAAGCTGCACTCAATTTCCAGTTGGTCTGACCTCTTCACCAGTATCCCCTTCAAATGTAAGTTGCACACAATTGACAAATGCAAATGTAAATCATTTTATGACAATTTTAAATGCAGCAACAGGAGATGAGAACAAATCTCCATAATTTTTTCTTGGAGCATTCGACTGAGGTTGGGAGGGACCAATTGTAAAAGTCCCTTATATTTTGGTTTTTTTTGGTTGTAGTTGGGAATGCCAATTTTAGTGTGTTGCAACTCTATCATTATTATATTTGAACTAAAGTTGTTTATCAATGTGATTGTTTTACGATGTTATTTTGTTACCCATTGCAATTTAATGTTTGCAATGTAAATGTTATTCAACTTGTAGTCTATATGAAAGTTAGAGTTGTTTTTTGACTTCAATTCTTAATGCCTACCAATGCTTTCAGTTCAATAAGACCAACCTATTCATGACATGCATAAGTTGGTTGAACTTTTTTTTGGTACAATGATTCAATTGCTTTTGTTTACTTTATGGACAAAAATGGTTTTACAATTGGATATTAAGGGGATCTACTATGGGGCCCATTGACGACTATGTGAATACCTTTTTATGATTGTCATATAATCTACATTTTAGAAAATATATTCTATGCTGATAATCAGTTTCAATTTTGTTTACAACAATTACTATGTTTATAATACCTAACTTGCCATATTGGCAATTCCAACATACCTAATCTACATTTCAGAAAAGATATTCTGTGTTGGTAATCTATTTCAATTTTGTTTACAACAATTACTATGTTTATAATACCTAACTTGCCACATTGACAATTCCAACATATATAATCTTGTCCTAGATTCAATGGTAATTATATATAAGATATAACATTCCAAGGAACTCAATCTTATACAATATTTCATAGAATACCTAATCTACATTTCAGAGAACATATTCTATGTTGATAATTTGTTTCAATTTTGTTTACAACAATTACTATGTTTATAATACCTAACTTGCCACATTGACAATTCCAAAATATATAACATTACAAGGAATTCAATTTGATACAATATTTCATAGAATACAGTCTATCCTGATAATCTAACATTTGAAACTACATAACAAGATATTTCATATAGTCACTAAAAAGGTCTACTAGACATGTCTAAATTCAATAAGGATTGAAATCTGATTCAATTTTGTTTACATCATTTATTATGTTTATAATACCTACCTTGTCACATTGACAATTCCAACATATATAATTTTGTCCTAGATTCAAAGAAAATTAATTATAAGATATAACATTCCAAGTAACTAAATTTTATACAATATTTCATGTAATACATGTACAAGGCTATTGGCTTGCTAAAGTCTATAAAAAAGTACAATAATCTCACACAACATACTAACAACTAAATATTACCACCCACAGAGCACTTCATAAAGAAATACTTGATGTAATCTATCTTTTTTTATATCAATAGCTCAATTGAAATTTAATTTTTGGCTCTATCTCTGCAAAAGTTAACATGTTTCCATGTCTTATCTCAAGTTTATTTGTTTGGGTTCGCGTTTGAAATAAACATGTATAGTTTTTATCAATTATTAGATTTCACTCATTTTTTGTAAACCAAAAACCACATTAGATTTAGGGGTTAGGATTATAATGTCAAAAAATTATATCATTCAATTTAGTAAATACTAATTAGATTATATTGGTTAACACTCACAACATATTGGTTAAAATCCCCTTCCATTTATGGGATGATCCTCTTTTGGAGGAAGTGGGTGAAGCCCTTGGAGATTTTTTGTTGGTGGATGATGAATCTTCTGACATTTTTCATTCCACCTTTGCTCGTATATTGGTTGTAATGGATATTTCTAAAGGGTTGTCTGCTGAGATTTTACTTAAATCCTCTAAGGGTTCTTGGGTCCAATATTTGGACTATGAAGGGATTCCCTATTGATGTAGAAGATGTTTTAAAACAGGTCATGTTGCTGCACAATGTGCATTTGAGAAAAAATCTATGACAGTTACTTGGTGGAAAGGTGCTTCTCAACAACACTATACGGTTGAGAAGAAAATTGAGCAACATAGGAGTTTTTTTGAGGTGGTTGCATTGGATTCACATGGTCTGGGGGTTTCCTCTCCGAATATCACAAATGGTGGGGTTGTTGATGTTGTGCAAGATCATATTGAAACCCCTAAAGAGAGGGTGAATGATTCTCAAGCTACCATTTCTGGTGATAGCATTCCGGTTATCATTTCTGGTGGTTCTTTTGATAAAACCATGCCTACAGGGAGGAATACTAAAGAAAGCTCTATGACAGTGGCTGTAGGCATTCACTTTCAGGATAATGGTGCGTTGGATTGGCATGATAAGGCAACACAAGTGGAAGAGGGTTGGATTACTGTAAGGGGAAAGAAAGCTAAACTTTCTAAGCCTTCTTTTGATATGATGCTACACTCCCATAAGAGTAGCTCTAAATGTAAATCTTGATGGTTCTTGGTTGGGGGCTCGTTTTTGACTGGTTGCAGTCTGTTCTTTTTGTAGCTTTGTTTTTGGTTGTGGAAGCCTTTTGCTCTTTGGCTTTGGCTGCCTTTCCTTTGGTTGTATGTGCTTTCATGATCCTTTTGTTAGGACAACTGTCTGGTTGAGGGTTCCAGATCCATTCAAAATCTTCTTGTAAAGGGTTTCAGGTCCCTTTAAAACCTAGTTTTTCCTTAATAAAAAACACTCAACACAATTACAATTGAATATGAGGGTATTACTATGGAGGCATGCCAAGGGAGGTTGAAGGAGTGAAGGGTAGAGATGAATGTGACCTATGTTTGTATGGATTAGTATGAAGTTACTTTGAGGACTATATATATATATATTACTTACATAATGAAAGAGGCCATTTAATGGCAAATGGTGTTACTTTGAAATGGGCATGTCATGAACAAGTTGGATCAATTGGACTGTAGCATGTCCCTTATTATTGTGTTCATCATTGCACAAATTTTAACTCTACAATTTTCTTTTAATATTTGTTTGTTATTCCGAAATATGAAAATGGTTTCACTAGTTTTCATTTCGAAGATATTCTGCCATGCAATTGCATTATTTTGTTCTTCATTGTACAATAATTCATTTTCCAATTATTTATTTCACAATTGTGTAGTGCATATATATATGTGCATACATATGTACATATATATCTATGTGCATACGTATGTACATGTATGTCTATGTCAATAAATATGTACATATGTATTTATGTGCATACGTATGTACATGTATGTCTATGTCAATATGTATGTACATATATATCAATGTGCATACATATATATATATATATACACACATACATACATATATATATATATATGTACATATATATATATATATACATATACATATACATATATATATACATATACATATACATATATATATATATTCCATGTACATATATATACATATATATACAAATAAATAGATATATAGATACATATATTGATAGATAGGTTGAAAGTTATATATAGGTATAGATATAAATTAAATGAAATGATTAAGCCCATTAAAGTCACAATGATGCATGAAGAGAACCATATTTTTCCTTGACAAATTGACTTTGTTTATGAACACAAATATTGGAAGTGTTCATAAACACCCTAGACGTCATATACATCATGGAGCACATTGTGGATGCACCTAAAACACAAGAAAACCTTCAAACTATGGATAACCACATAAACACTTTAAATATTATGTTCAAAATCAACAACAAAATAGAAAAATAACCTTTAACTTAAGTAACACAACGCACCCATAACAAATCAAATAAGTAATAAGAAGAAAGAAGCAATGACTATTAGGAGACAATGGTACAACCTTAGTGAGGTTAAAAACCTCACCTCTATGAATTGGAGATGGCCAATGATATGGTGAATTTCTCCAACTCAATCCTGCAACAAGAAATGAAAGGAGGCATCAATCAAAGACATGTAGCAGTGTTTATCTTATAACGAGAAAGTATAGTAAGCAAAGTGTTTACCTTTGAAGTGCAATTCACCATCACCGAGCCGTTGAAGGGAGAATGAGGTGAGCCAAAAATGAATTGAAATTGCATACCATCTAAGAAGATCGAACAAGACACAAATTTACAACAAGTGTCAGTCGAATATACCAACATGTCTAAAAGACTGAAACGAAGAACACATTTAAAGAAACATATATATATATATATACCAACATTTGTACATGAGTTAAATGACAATCAAATTGAACATTTGTACATGAGTGTTATATATATACCAACATCTTTAGCACTTAGAGAATATTGGGTGTAACAATCACATTGTATGGAACAAAAATGCATTGACATTCATAAACAGTACAAGTTGAAACCCTAGACACTGAGTTACAGGGTAGTGGGTGACAAACATTTACAGTGCATACAACTGATCTATATTCCCAAGCATATAGAATTAAAAAAAAACCCCGAAATTGATTTGAAATGACTTGACTTCATAAATAGTGTAAGTTGAAACCCCATATATTGAGTTACAAGCTATTGTGACAAACATTGGCATCACATAAAACATATTTGCATTCTGAGGCATAAATAATATAAATGAAAAACCCAATGTAAACAGCATCAGGGTGAAACCCCAAACATTTACAGTTTTGTTAAAATTATATGCATATCATACAATAGATTGGCATTTGTAGCCATAAAGAATTAGTATAAAACTATTAGGAATTGGTATGCATTAAGAATTGATCTAAAATCGCTTGATCTTGTGCAGGTAGAGTGTAACAATCACATTTTTAACAACAAAATCTTGCAATTGCATGCCATGCACATATGTTGGCATATTATATAGATATATGACATAAAAACTATGATCTGAATATCGTATATATATATATGTCTATGTGTGTATGTATATATATGTTAGTTTTAATATGTTCTTTGTTTCAACCATATCAAAATGAAAGACACTGGTACATGCCTAGTGAGGTAAAAACCTCACTTGAAAGAGAAAGGGAGATTTTGAGAGTGCAGAGCCAAACAATGAATCGTGGAGTGTCGAACATGTATGGGTGTGTAACCAAACAAAGACTCTAGAAAAAATGCAAACAAAAGGAATGACAATGAGCGGGATATGGGAGAATTTGGAACATTGAATGAACCTTGATCTCTGAATTAGGCGCTTGTAAGGTTGAGTAACTGTGGAGGGATGCGTAAGGAAAGTTTCCCAGTGGAGGTAATGAAGGAGGCGACGAGCGATTAATGCTCTCAACTGGATGTTCTAGGTGGGGAAGGAATGTAATTATATACATATACATATATATATATATATATAATTACATATATCTACATATACATATATATATATATATATATATATATATATATAATTACATATATCTACATATACATATATATATATATATATAATTAAATATATAATGACTATATATATGTACATACATAAGAACAAAATAATACAATTGCATGACATAATATCTTCGAAATGAGAACCAATGAAACCATTTTCATATTTTGGAATAACAAACAAATATAAAAAACAATTTGCAGTGTGAATGTTTGTGTAATGATGAACACACAAATAGAAGTGCATGGTAGAAAACCCTATAAAGGACAACCAGTCAAACCCTATCCATATTTTGTAGTAAGAATGAAGTAGAAAAATAAAATTGTAGAGTGAATTATTGTGCAACACTTAGTCTCTATTTATATGCAAGTGATATACATTGATATACATTGAAAGGAGTCTTAAGTTAATAGGAATGAGCCCTTCTTTTGTAATAGGATGGACATTGACATACATACATATAAGTCTTATATGTTCAAGATATACATGATGTGCATAGATCAAAACATTCATGATATATCATGTATATTTTGAACAAATTAGGCTTCTTTCAATATATATCACTATTTGTATGTGTACCTTTGTGGCACATCTAGGCTTCTTTCAATGTATATCATTGTTATCTAGTGATTTGGTAGGAAGACAACAAAAAATAGGTGGTAAATTTGAATTGTTGATGGTTGGGGAAGAGTCATACCTTGGACTAGGTATTAGGAGAAGGGTGGATTAATTAGGAAGGGAACTATTGTGCAAGGAAGAATAGAATAATAGAATTGCATGGCAGAATATCTTCGAAATGAAAAGGAGTGAAACCATTTTCATATTTGGGAATAACAAAAAAATATTAAAGGAAAATTGCATAGTTAAAGTTTGTGCAATGACGAACACATGAATACAAGCACATGGCAAAAAACCCTCTAATTGTGAACCACTAAAACCCTTTCCATATTTGGTAGTAATAATCAAATATAAAAAACATTTCATAGAGTGAACTATTGTGCAAGGAAAAACAAAATAATACAATTGCATGGCAGAATATCTTTGAAATGAAAACCAATGAAACCATTATCATATTTTAGAATAACAAACAAATATTAAAAGCAAATTGCAGAGTTAAAGTTTGAGAAATGACAAACAAACGAATAGAAGTGCATGACAAAAAACCCTCGAAATGAGAAACAATAAAACCCTATGAATATTTTGTAGTAATAGTCAAATATAAAAATAAATTTGCAGTGTGAATTATTGTGCAACGAAGAACACATTAATAGAAGTGCGTGCAAGAATATCTTTGATATTAAAACCGACCATTTTCATATTTCAGAATAATAATGTAATAATGAAAAACCAGTTAAACCTATTCCATATTTCCATATTAAACCAGTTAAACCCAGTTAAGAATAGAAGTGCATGGCATAAAACCAGTGAAACCCTTTCCATATTTCATCAAAAGAATCTAATAATAATGAAAAACTAGTTAAACTGTTATCATATTTGATGTCGAAACAATGGAACCCTTTTCATATTTCATCGCAAGAAGCAAATATGAAAAGCAAAATGTAGATTAAAACATTGCCCAATGAAGAACACAAGATTACGAGTGCATGGACGAGTATATACGAAATGAAAAGAAGTGAAACCCTCCCCACATTTCCTACTATTAATCTTTTTCAAAGATAAATTTCCACAATGAAGGTTTGTACAAAAAATAATAGAATGATATAAGTGCATGGCAAAATACCATTGAATTGAAAGACATTGGTATAGGCTAAGTGAGGTTAAAACCCTCACCTAAAAGAGAAAGGGAGCTCTTGAGAGTGCAAATCCGAATAAAGAAGCATGGAGAGTCGAACCAATATGGGTGCGTAACCAAACAAAAACTCCAAAATAAACAAAAACAAAAGGAATGCGAGTGAGAGGGATATGTGAGAATGTGGAGCATTGAATGAACCTTGATCTTTGATTTATGTGCTTGTCAGTCTGATTAAATGTGGAGGGAAGCGTAAGGAAATTTGCTTAGTGGAGGTAATGAAGGAGGCGACAAAGAGTTAATGCTCTAAACTGGTAGTTTAGGGTGGCGAAGCTGTTGGAAGCCACACGCTTGTCCGATCCAATGCACATAGATTTGTGTGTTGACTAAGGTGGCAGATGGGCTCCACTTTCAAGAGGGAAAAATGGGCCCATTTTGAACACCATGGGCGAATCGGTGCGTGATAGGTGGCGGGGTGCTCGAAACTTAAAAAACATAAAACTGGGGGATGCACAAGTGGCAGGGAGACGTGATGGGAATTTTTTTTTTTGGGTCCACGGGGCACTCCACGTTGACCTCCAAAGTTAGGGTGCCCTACTTTGGGCTGGGCCCCTCTCCCCTAGTCATCATCAACACTAACAACTTTTAAAGTCACTATTGGTCCAATGTTGTTAAAAATGTTGGACACTAAATCAACAAATGCCATAACAACTATTGAAACATGCTCAAGCACTGGGTCCTCTCCCTCATTTGATGTAATGTCCACTCTTGTGTTTGGCTTGTGTGATTTCTGATTCATTCGATATAATACTATATTGATTTTTTTCCAGTGTATTATATGATTCATTTTCCTTGAGCCATTGTACCAAAATTTATGATAAGGCTTGTGCGTTTGAGGCGTTCTAATAATGTATTATGTATGTTTTATATAACAATTGAGGTGATTTTGATGAGGTTTCATATTGGTACTGGTTTCTCGACTATGCATTATGGGTGCATGTGTATGTTAGATTGTTTTAGTGTTTTAGCATTGTGCATTATTGTTTATAATGCATCTAGATCATGTTAGTCATAGATGATTTACAACCAGATGAGATAATTTGATATCATGTGTTGATTATATTGTGTGAATGGATGGTTTAATTAAATTGTGAATTTTATGTTATTGTACAAAATTTACCTTTGTTTTATTTATTATGTTTTTGGGCAATTGCATAATGTTTGATTGAGTGTGCATGATAATTATAGGTGATTGATCAATGGTTGGCATGTGGAGAATGTCAACATGGATATTACAAGCCATCTCACCTTACTAATCTTGTTGTTGAAACTTGTGATTTATTTTTTTATCAAATTGGCTACAAATCTTGATCACCATGAATGTGTCTTTTTGAGTGATTTTAATATCATTTATTATTTTGTTTGATGTGAATGGATTTAATAATTATTTTGAATATTCAATTAAGTTATTAATTATTCAAGAAAAGGAATTAGTTAAATTATTAATAGATAATCAATTGATTTATTAAAAATATTTATTTAATTGTTTAAGAACATCTATTTTAAATAATTATTTAAGTGATTTTTTTTGAAAAAATACAAGAAAGAAAACAAAGGTACATATTTTACTGTGAGCATATAAAAAGGAAAAAAAAATTGCTTTTCATAATTGATTATGCATTGATGGAAGATAGAAAATGGGAGAGTAAACTAAGTAAAAACCCTCTTTAAAAATAATTGAATTGCATTTGCTTGGAAATTGGATGGATGGATTGGATTGCTTATAGAGGGAATGAGATTCATCTTGAAATTGTATTTAGATTCATGAAAGTATTTATTGGTATTAGTGGTTGGAGAATTTAATTTGTAGAAAATTATTTTTGAAAAATGAATCTTTTTATCTAAATTTTGGTAAAAGAAATTAAATTGAAAAAACTGTGAAAAGCGTTGTTGAGTAGAATAGGTTAAAAAGGTATTCTTGCACTTTGCAAATTTTACATTTTCAATTTTCGAAGAAAATACGTGACTTATTTTATAAACTTTGTCAATTTCTTAAGAGAAATTGTTATTTTTGGATGGATGTAGAGACACATATTTTTAGAATTTAGAATATGTAATTTCATTTATTTTTTAAAGGATGCTTCAAGATCTATCAATTGCTATTTTTGGTTATTGTGATTTTTTTAATCTATACTTTGTTGAATTTTAATTTTTTTGAGAAGTGTTTAGTATGCGGAGTCATGCATTCTTCCATACTTTTGATTTGGTTTGTGCTTTGGGAAGCATGTTTTCGTGGAAAACCTTCTCTCACTTGTTCTTGGGCTCTTTGAAGAAACTGTCCTTAGAATTGTTCTTGAGCACTTGGATAAAATTGATCTTTGAATTGTGTAGGAGAGGGGATGACTATAGGAGGCTTCAAGTGACCAATTCCCAAAATTGTGGGACAAAGTTTGGAGGAAACATACTAAAGAATACTTGCTTAAATATGTAATCAATAGTGTCAAAACACCCCTCATGGGACAAGGTTGGAGGCAATGTGTTAAAGAAGCCTTGCTTGAATTGTGTGTTGTGTAATAAAATCTTGAATCTAAAAACATAATTGTGTAAACTTAAAAATGAATACAGGTAGGTATATCATGCTAAAGGAGCATCCCTCTACTTAAGATGAGTGCAGATCATATTGAAGAAGTGCCCCTACTACCTTTTTTGAAAAAAAGCATTTACGAGGTGTGCGCTTTCTAGAGATCTTGTGGTCAATTTCAGTTTTTAGCTTAGTCTTGGAGAACCAAGGGAAAGTCCACTAGCTACTCTCCCTTTGTCCTTATTGATTGTATTGAGCTTATCTAATCTTACGTTGAGATACGGGTAAGCACAAGAAGTTGAGTCCACGAAACGTGGAAGTTTTTGCCTTAGGAAAAAATGATTTCAGCATTGCAAAAATGGGATCTCGATTTTAATAAACGGGATCCCGATTTTTAAAAAATGGGATCCCGTTTAGGTTCGGGATCTTGAGCCTAAATTCAAAAACGGGATCCCGTTTGTAAGAGCATCCCGAATCGATGCATGCGAAATAGGATCCCGATTTGTTAAAAGCAGGATCCCATTTTTTAATAATCGGGATCCCATTTTTTGATGGTATTTATTTTTAAAAAAATGAAATTCATTTCATTATGCACGCACGGGTCCCGAATTCGTCTGGTGGACAACGACAGTCGAGCGACTTCCAAGTACACCACCATCCCAAATTTTGTTATTTTTTGTTTTTAAAAAAAATAAATTAATACAATAATGTGTGTTAGTGTGTTTTTATTCGATTTATTTACCGATTTTTGCATTTTATTTCTATGTAAAGTAGAAATGAGAATTTGTAGAATTAGATGAAAAAATGCAATGAACCCTTGAAGAAATTGAATAGAAAGCAAAAAATCAACCTAAATTGAACTTGGAAACAAAAACATTTGCATTTGAAACCTAAATTGTTGAATCAAACCAAAAAATATTGCTATTGAAAACCTTAATTGAACTTGGAAACAAAAAAAGTTGCATTGACAAAAACCCTAAATTGAAATGAAATAAAAAAAATTGGATTTGAATTTAATCCTAATTGTTTTTGAAACCCTAAGTTCAAATCAAACAAAAAAAAAAGATTTGAAAACCCTAGTTTTAAATGAAAGAAAAAAATTGCAAATTAAAAATACTAATTGCTTAGATTGAAACCCTATATTGAATTCAAACAATTTTTTTTGCTAAAACCCTAAATTGAAATCAAATATATCATTTTGCATTTGAAAACCCTGATATCGAGCTAAAGAATATTTGATAATGGAAAAAAAGTATTTCCATTGCTTAAATGTTTTAAATTTTATTTGCATTGTATGGAGAATTTACAATTTGTTAAACTTTACTTTCAATGTTAAATTATAATTAGATTAGAAAACAATATGTTAAAGAATAGTTACAATTCATAAATTATCAATGTTTGTTTGCAAATTTAGTTAGCAAATTCGTAAATCCAAGTGTACAATCCATTTTTAATTGTCACTTAATTAGATAATATTTGCATTCATTTCTATTTTATGTTTTGATCTATCTTAGTCATGCCTTGTTTCCATTTCTTGTTTGCATGTGTTGTCTCTTGTCTTTCGACAATTTCTTAACTCTCATTCTAGTCAATTAATTGTTAATTACCCGCTTTTAGTTTCTAGTCTAAAATTTCAATTTACACTAGTCACCTAGAAACTAAAAGAATCTAAATATTTTTCTTTTCTAAATTATTTTCTAGGTTCTTTCAATTCCAAACAATCGAAAATAAAATAAGATAATTCAACATTAACTAATTTTATTATACATTTTATTTCATAAAATTCATTTAAGTGGGAAATATTAATGAGAAAAATGTTAAATAAAATAATCTTATATTCAAAATTAATAAAATATCAAGTTAAAATATACATCAAAATCAATCTTAATAATACATAATTATGTGTTTCTATTACGGAAATAGTCAATCTATTCATAAAATGAAAAATATTCATAAACTAGTCAGTCTATTACCCTAAATCGTAAATCGATGTCTTAAGGGGTCAGGTAATATGACATTTCTTAAGGGGATCAAATAAGTTCTGAAAATTTGGTGAAGTTGCTGAAGGCAACCAAATTTAACAATTTAATAAGATTACATGCAAGATTATAATACAAATGATATTTCATGATTTAGATTGGTCAATCGAAACAAGAGATATTTCAATCAAATGTTCCACAAGAAAATTTTGTTTACTAACTTGCAAGTCCATTATTCCAAGGGCCACCCAAACTTCACCCTAAGCTCCCTAAACCCTAAACCCTGAACTCTAAAATCTAAAGCATTCATTTTATCCTAGGACCTTAAAATTAAATTTGGTTGCCTTAGGCAACTCCACCAAATTGCATTCCCTTAAGCCATGTCCTTTTGTCCTAGGACCTTACTACATAGATCCCCTTAAAATTCGTCCCATTACATTAAACTCTAAACTCTAAACCCTAAAGCCATCATTTTTTCCTAGGCCCTTAATGAAATTTGGTTGCCTTGGGCAACTTCATTTCTTAAGGGTTCCTAATATGACATTTCTTAAGGGGATCAAATAAGTTCTAAAAATTTGGTGAAGTTTCCCAAGGCAACCAAATTTAACAATTTAATAAGATTACATGCAAGATTATAATACGAATGAGATTTCATGATCTAGGTTGGTCAGTCGAAACAAGAGCTATCTCAATCAATTATTCCACAAGAATTTTTTTTTCACTAGCTTGCAAGTCCATTATTCCAAGGGCCACCCAAACTTCACCCTAAGTTCCCTAAACCCTAAACCCTAAACCCTAAACTCTAAAATCTAAACCCTAAACACTAAAGCATTCATTTTATCCTAGGACCTTAAAATGAAATTTGGTTGCCTTAGGCAACTCCACCAAATTTCATTCCCTTAAGCAATGTCCTTTTGTCCTAGGAGCTTACTACATAGATCCCCTTAAGAAATCCTATTACCATAAACCCTAAACTCTAAACTCTAAACCCTAAACCCTAAACCCTAAAGCCATATTTTTTTCCTAGGCCCTTATTGAAATTTGGTTGCCTTGGGAAATTTCACCAAATTGTATTCACTTGATCCATGTCATTTTGTCACAGTACCTCACTATACATAGATCCCCTTAAGCCATCCTATCACCCTAAACTGTAGACTGATGCCTTAAGGGGTCCTAATATGACATTTCTTAAGGGGATCAAATAAGTTCTGAAAATTTGGTGAAGTTTCCCAAGGCAACTAAATTTAACAATAATATAAGATCATGCAAGATTATAATATGAATGAGATAAATCATGTCTAGGTTGATTGATTTACAGTTTAGGGTGATAGGATGGCTTCAGGGGATCTATGTCTAGTAAGGTCCTAGGACAAAATGACATGGCTCAAGTGAATAAAATTTGGTGAAGTTGCCTAGGACCTTAACGAAATTTTGTTGCCTTGGGAATCTTCCACCAAATTTTATTCACTTAAGCCATGTCATTTTGTACTAGGACCTTACTACATAGATCCCCTTAATCCATACTTCAGGATGTCTTAAGGGGGATCAAATAAGTTTTGAAAATTTGGTCAAGTTGCTCAAGGCAACCAAATTTAACAATAATATAAGATCATGCAAGATTATAATATGAATGAGATTTCATGATCTAGGTTGATCGATTTACGGTTTAGGGTGATAGGATGGCTTAAGGGGATCTATCTCTAGTAAGGTCCTAGGACAAAATGACATGGCTCAAGTGAATAAAATTTGGTGAAATTGCCTCGGACCTTAATGAAATTTGGTTGTCTTGGTTATCTTCACCAAATTTTATTCACTTAAGCCATGTAATTTTTTACTAGGACCTTAATACATAGATCCCCTTAAGCCATCCTATTACCCTAAAACCTAAATCCTAAACTCTAAATCATAAACCCTAAAGCATTCATAAATTGTTCTATATTAATTTAGTTATTTGTTTTTTCATTCAAGTAAAATGCCTTAGACATAAATGAGTCTTACACATTTTATCATTTGTATTCAATTAGGCCATTTATATTGAATGGTTTAAGGGTATTTCATAAACATGTATCTTACATTTTGAAATTACAAATCTAATTCAGGTTCACTTATATCTTAGAGATCACATGGATCAATTCAATAATATTTGTAATCCACCTCCATGCCATCCATCTCCACCACCTTCACCTCCACCTCCACCCACTCCACCTCATAACCCCCCACCTCCACCACTTGAAATCGATGGTGCTCACTTACAAGCACGAATCAATGCCAATGTTAGAACCATCCAAGATCAAATCAACATTATTCAAAATGAAGAATGTATCCCACCACCTTTGAGGATGATTACATCTAGGATGCAAACTATTGTTGATGTTGTTAGGTCTATGGATGGGATCTTAAATGAGCATCAACAATGGCTAGAGGAGAGGAGAACTTATGATTTTGAAAAGGAAAACACAAAGAAATGAAGAGATGCAATAGAGAGCCACAACAGTTTATAAATTAAGACAATGATAGAAATTATAGTTATATGAATTTATGAATTTGATTCGATGGATATTTTGTGTGATGAATTTGGTTCTAGGATGGATATTTTTAGTGATGTCAATTTATGATTTTGATTGGATAAATATTTTTAGTGACGTGAATTTATGATTTTGGTTGGATGGATATTTTTAGTGACATGAATTTATGAATTTGGTGGAATTTATGAACTTATAATGATGAATTTATAATACTATATATTTTATGACCATCTAGCTAGATCATGATTTCTCCTGGGAAAAATGTAATATATATATGTTTTAGACATAAAATGAGCTTTTTGTGAATGTTTCAAGTTTATTTTTTTGTATGTACATGTATTAAAATTGCATAGTTCTAGATCTTATTTATTTTGAAATTTGTACATGTATGTACATAGTTTAAAGTTGAATGATGTATAAATGCAAATTATGCAGATTGCATTTTTTTATTTTAAATGTATGTACATGTTAAATTTTGAAATTTGTATGTATGTACATAGTTTAGTTGAATGATGTATGCATGCAAAAATTATGTATCGTATTTTTAATTTTAAATGTATGTACATGTTAAATTTTGAATTTTGTATGCACATGCTCAAGTTTGAAATCAATGTATATGTACTTGTAATTTTGTAAGTTTGATGTACATGCATGCAAATTATGCATCGTATTTTTTATTTTAAATGTATGTACATGTTAAATTTTGAAATTTGTATGTATGTACATAGTTTAGTTGAATGATGTATGCATGCAAAAATTATGCATTGTATTTTTTATTTTAAATGTATGTACATGTTAAATTTTGAATTTTGTATGCACATGCTTGAAATTTTGAAATCAATGTATATGTACTTGTAATTTTGTAAGTTTGATGTACATGCATGCAAATTATGCATCGTATGTTTTATTTTAAATGAATGTACATGTTAAATTTTGAATTTTGTATGCACATGCTCAAGTTCAATCAATGTATATGTACTTGTAATTTTGTAAGTTTGTATGTTAATTTTGTATAATTTAATGCAAGTGCACTTATATCTCATATCATGGATCAATTTAACATCGATGATACCCTCAATCTAGCACCTCAACCACCTCCACCTCCCCCTCCATCCCCTCAACCTAATATCCCACCTCCAGCACCCGTTGCATTTGATGACGCTCGCTTGCGAGCATGCATAAATGATCAAGTTGCATCCATTCATAATCAAATCAATGCTATGCAAAATGAAGCTCCAATTCCTCCACACATGAGACGTTTTGCATATACGATGCAAAACATTGTGGATGCCATTAGGATGATTGATTCTGATCTAGATAGGCATGGACGAGAGAGAGAGAGCAGATGTGACAATTTTATGCAAACGGTCTCTCGTATAAATAAATTTTGGACCTTAAAATAACAAAAGCCCACCTAGCCCCTTACTTTCTCGACCCTATTACTCGGCAGCCCATTCCTCCCAATAAATCTAGAATATCCATGAGGTGGTGTATACATCCACAGATGAGTGCACATTTTTGGGATCGATGGTATATGGTTTTTGACAGTCCACCACACGCTAATTGGGAGGTCCCATTGTATTTTTTGAGGAAATTATATGTAGAGTTTGTTATGGGGAAAAAGCCCAATTATTTTGATTTTAAATCATTTCAGGGTGTTGGCGGTGGCATGCCACAACAAAGGTTAGGGGAAAGGGTTGATCCCCAATGCCCTGTGCATGCACAACCCCTTGTTGTTGCTCCTGGTCCTCCCATTCCTGCACCTGTGCATCAACGTGTGGTGGTCTTGACATTAGGATCTCTTAGTACACTCGTAGGAGACCTTGATCAACATGTTTCTGTGATAGCGAGTAGGGAGCATAGACACGACGATGATGGAGGAGTGTTTTATGGAGTTGGTCTGAGTACCACTCCAGGAGTGTTGAGGGTCCCACATGTATGTACTAGTTGCCATCAATTATGCTATGGTCTCGATCAGGCCACACCTAGTTTGGGTGGACGTGGAGATTTTGGTGGTTCATTTGGTCGCCTCAGTTCATTTGTAGAATTTCTTACAGCAGACCATCACCCTGAGGAAAATTGCGACATAGGTATAAATATGCATCTACATGTTGATTTTATAATAATGTTGATGAATACATATATATGAAATAAAGTTTGCAATACATTTTAACAATCAAACTGTTTGGTGTATAGATGACACTGACGATGGGGCAATCATCCACTCCGTGAGTACATACATCAAGACAGTCCTAGTCGACAAACCTTTTGGGGTATTTTGATTTCAATTTTCTATATTATATATGAAATTATTTTTAACTCGAGTTTTAAATTTATAATTGAATCCTGAACATATGTTTAAAATATTTATGTTGGTTTAGGGGAGTCAATTGCCTTCCACGTCGATTCCACCTGAGGGGTTGTCGAGCACTCCTCCACTATCACGTGTCATAGATCAGGGGCAGGTACATTTATATTGTAAATTGTTTAACTTACATTAGTATACTTACAATTATGAATTTTGAATTCACTAGATATATCAAATGTGCATGTACACTTGTAAATATTATAAGCGTTAAAAATTTCTACATGTATGTCTAGGTTGATACAACAATGAGAATGGGCATCGGGCAAACATTAGATGTTGTGGCTACTCGTGAGGCCTTTGATTTTCAAGTTGTTTAAAAACTTTTCTACACAAAATGTGCAAACTTGAGTATATATATTTTAACCTAATTGAAGTATGTACATGCTTTAAATTTGATCTTGTAGGACTTTGTTAGTGCGACTTTCTGCCATGACCCAGTTATGATTACACCTCCAGGTGGACATGCAGAGCAGGCTCTAGATATCATGGTAATTTAAAAATTTTATTATATATTTAAAGTCAATTACAAATTATATATTTTGAATAACATTAATTTAAAACTTAAAATTGAATATATATATATATATATATATATATATACATAATATGAGCTAATACATGTTTTAAATTCTTTTTCTTTTAGCTACTAGGAGACACATCTTGTAGTTGAGCATGTACAAATAGGTCCTGGAGAAGAGTGTGCACAACCTCATAATGTGGTACAATTAAACTATGATAAATTATAGATTGAATTGAATTAAATCATTTATAATTGTAGACTTGTACATCTAATTTCAACTTTCTTTGTCTAGTTTATGTAGATTTATTTAGAGAATTTAGAGGTTGTTTCAGGTGCACCAGAGCATCCAGACCTAGATATGATGGTAATTTAATTTTATGATGAATTATAAATTAAATTGTCATTAAATAATTTTTCATTGTCTTACATCTGATTTCATCTTTCTCTTGTAGAAAGTGTTTTAGGTCATCCACATAGTCCGCATGGTGTGAAGAGGTCTCTTCATTATAGAGACAATACATGACCTAAACATGATTTTATGGGTTATATTTGATTATTTCATGGACTACATATTTGGTTTCTCATGTACTCTGTTGGACTAAATATATTTCATGGGTCAAGTACTTTGTTGGACTTTAGTTCATGGGTTGTACACTCTGATGGACTTTATTTCATGCGCTTAATATATTGGTTTCATGCACTTAATATGTTGTAAATTATGGACTTTATTATATTGTTTGAAATTTTAATTTACACATGTACATTTATGCATTTTATGTTCATAGTCAAGACATTAATATAGGACATTAATGTGAAATTAAATATAAATATGAAATTAATAAGACATTTTAATATTTGTACTTTACAAATTTAGTGATCCCATACATGATATACATGATATGCACATTCAATTATTAGCAATAATCAGTCAATGAACTTATTCAATTCACGTCAATTAATAAAATTAGTCAGTAAATCATAATTTACAAACAAAAGCAATCTGTTTATATACCACAAAGGATGAAATTTTAAGAAATAAACAATACCATACAAGATTAGAGAACAAAAGCATTAGTAAATTCTATAAACAATAGCATCCAACACTAATTTATAAGTTGTCAAAATAAATAATAGCATCCAATACTAATTTATAAGCTGTCAAAACAAATAATAACATCCAACACTAATTTATAGGTTGTCTTAAGGGGTATGTACATGTATTTTTAATTTGTACAAAATGTTTAATTGTGTAAGTATGTATGTGCATATATGTCATCTCAAAACAATGTTTACAAAATTTGGATATGCCATCTCAAGAACATCTCAAACTCGTGCCCAGAATGTAGTAGGTCAAGTCACACCACCTGATATCAAAAAGGTACAAGCAATATCAATGAAATCATCAAAACATACATATTTTAATTTATATAAAACTATCTATATTTACACAACTCAAGCACCTGCATTTAAAAGTATTCCACACATGTGTGTAGGTTGAATCTAGGCATCCTCTCCTTTTTGTTTCAAAGTATGATCTATCAATGCAATGATGGCTTAAGGATACAAAAATGATAATAAATTAATTTAACTATTAATGTACAAGCAATATCAATATATAATCAAAACATGTATTTAAATATAATTTAACTAATAATTACCTATTTTTACCAAGTATTCCATGTTGTCTAGGTTGAATATGCATGGACTAGATCCTTTTTGTGGTTATGGCTTAAGGATCTATAAAATGACAATTTAAATCAATTTCAACTAATAACACACTTGACCAATATCAAAACATGTATTTAGTCTATTTAAAAGGACAATATAAAACTAAAACTATATTTACCTGTATTTACTTATTCCATTGTACCATCTGCATCCTCTCTTTTTTGCAATGCATCTATGATTGTCTCATGCTCTTCCATAGAAATTGTCCATAGCACTTTATTTGTAGGTCTTCCACAATATCGATCTATTTTATATTTATTGCCACCACCAAATGTGAATATTGTATAATCTTTTTATGCGTTTCATAATCTTCGAATGCAGGTAGACTATTCTTCCTTGTCAGGTATTTTCGTAGCCAAGTGCCAACAACCGCCACCGATCTTATTGGAACACATGAAAACCATCATCAAATAAGTTCTTAAAATTTTCTTAAGGGAATCAAAGGCTTGTTCTAAAAATTTTCTTAAGGGGATCAAAAACTTGTTATCAAAATTTGCTTAAGGGGATGTCTTAAGGGGATCACTGTACCTGTTGGATAATGATAGGCATCATCATCTTATCAAGGTGCTATTAACTTATGTTTAGTATCCACACAACGAGCCAACCAATATTCTATTTCCTCTTCATTCCCCTTAGGTGCAACAACAACATAGACATGTCTTGCAAACAAAATTTGATTTAATAACTTGCACATATCCATATAAAAAATTTAGTATTAAAAAATAACTTAATAAAGTGAAATAAAACGAAATAAATTGAATTAAATTACCTTCTTGTAGAAGGTCTGAAACACGGTCATAGTCTTCATATGCAAACACTTGATCATTTTCTTCAATAGTTCTTTCATATTGATCGTGTGCTTGTGTAGGTGTCAACGATCTTTTCTCCCACTGTTCAACCCATTCTATATTTTCATATGCTCCCGAATCTGTTGAGATACAAAAATGACAAAAACATGCAAGCTCCCTTGTCCAGATAGTCCATGTGCTTGTTGTCAAACTCCTAAATGAATTCCATTTAGTAGATCCACTGATTGTCTCATAGTCAACTCTAGGTATAATGTTCTCTTCTTCAACCAACCAAAAGAATCGATGAATTGTAGAGTACTCACTCGAACTAGGTGCAGATAATCTTGTATTGCACCAATCCACAATGCCACGTGCATCTTTAAATTTTACTGCATCCTCGAATTTTAATTGGTCTCTAGCAAGAATTCTTTTGACACATGCACCAGCTCCGTCATGCTCTCCTTTACCATGCCCAGCTTCAAAAAAACTCCATATATGTTGGACATTAAATTCCTTGTGAACCCTACTTAACCAATAGAACATTCGAGAATTCTTGAACTGCCTCGTACAATTATCTGACCATATGAGGTGTTTTGTCATCTGGATTTCTCTCTCTTAAATTTCTATAAAATATACTGGAACAGTATTGAACAAACTATGACGAGTGTAACCAATTGTCACTCAAATAAAAATGATACTCCCTCAAAAATTTCCTATCATCCTCAGTGCTATCATCTGCATGTCTATAAACGATATGGACAAACATAGCTACTTGCATTGAATTATAATATTGTGATTGAATTTCCTCTTGCAGAGCTAGAGTATAATTTTCCACAAAATCAACCACTGAAAGTATACTACCAATTGAAAATGTGTTTCTACATGTGCGAAATTGGCCATCAAGCCATCGAGCATGTTGAGAATGCATGACATATTTTGGTATAATATTATTCTGAAATTCTAATATGAATGCATGTACACTAACTTTTTATGTAACTAAATCACAACGTTTTCCAATTTTTCCATCTTTTAGAGAATAATTAACATTCTTAATTCTTTTAACATCAACTAATTATTTTCCAAAATCATTATCAACACTTTCATGCATGCAAACTCTGAAGAATGAATGATTTCCACAACTACTGCATTGTCTAGAAATACATGAACTTGAATAAAATAATATTTCATTAGATCTTTCACAAAATAAACTTGATATAAACTCCCTTATTGTTTTAGGTGGCATATTGATACCACATTCCTGCATAATCATGTTAATATGCAAAGTACAACGTATATATTGAAAAACATCATAAAAATAACGAAATTGAACATGTATTTTACAACAACAAGATATTCGTTCTTTATTAATTTTTACATACCATGGTTTACATTTTTCAAAAGACTTTTGGCTTATTTTAATATTACTAGGTAACACTAAATCACCACAATTTTTTTTATAAAATTCAGTTTGTGTTGTATCTAATAGGTGTTTTGGATGAGGAATGTGAACTTTGGACCCCACCCTTAATTTTAAAACATCTCTAGCATTAGATGATACCCTACTATTATCATGCCAATATTTTTCAATCAAAGATATAATTTCAAGATTCAATTTCATATCAGACCTCAGGAGTCGACCACTGAAACTCCAACATTGGTTGATAGGATCATTTTCTATACTTTCTCTTCTTTTTGCCGCTCTTAGCAATGTTTTAGGATGTATTTTAAAAATTCACTATTATTCCTTACCATTATTTTATTCAAAGTTGATTTATTAACTATAGCAGTTGTTATAGCTCTTCTTGTTACATTCTTATCTTTAGACCTACTAATTTTACCAATAGACTGAATGGCACCAACAATACTAGACATAACATGTTTTACTAATTGATCCTTTCTTCTTTGTTTAACAAAAATGCCTAACTTTTTCATTATTTTTCTCATTTTTTGCGTTCTCATTAATTGCATCATTAGTTGACATTGAATTGAAAGTTTTTTATGATAAAAAAATTGATTGTATAATATATTAGCATGTGTTCTTATTTGTCTCTCAGAAATTTTACCAGGAAGATTATCCAAAACACCACTTTCAATTTTTAAAATATATATTCAAAACTATTTTCATTTTCATTTCCATTTCCATTTTCATTTTCATTTTCATTAAGAGGATTTTCATTTTCATTTTCAACAACAAAACAGTTTTCATTATCATTTTCAATAAAAGTATTATCATTTTCATTTTCATCAAGAGGATTTTCATTTTCATTTTCCACAACAAAATAATTTTCATTTTCAATAAAAGTATTTTCATTTTCATTTTCAACAACAATTTGACTCAAATCGTTAACTCTATGAATATTATCAATATCAACATTGTAATATCTAGCCTCTTGTAAATCTCTAATAAACACCATTTCCATGAGGATCAAAGGTGGATTTGAAGATGTACCTAGACTTATGCCTATTGAAACATTCTCCATAGCATTGGAAGGGATATTTGAAGACATACCAGGAGTAGTTTGTATATTCGTATTAGTTTCCACATTCACTTCTTGAAAGTTTGCATCATCTACATCCATGGTCTCCTCAATGTTTTTATCTTCAATAGTTGTGGAATTGGATGCTTCACCATCATTCATTGATCGAATTCTCATTCTTCTTTCTCTTTGTCCTTGTTTATCCTTCTCTCTCTTTGCTTGAATTTCTTCAGGGGTCAATACCTTCCTATCTTTCGTCTTATTCTGACATTGTGATCCCATGATTGAATTTTTTTGAAGTATACTCAAATGAATGTCAAAAAATTGAGAGTCTTCCTTGAACTTGTTCCTCCTTCAAACAAGTAGAAATTGTTCACAAAATTCCTCTTCCTCCTTCAAATAAGTAGAAATTGAACAAATTTACTCTTCCTCTTTCAAACAAGTAACAATTGAACAAGAATCCTCTTCCTCCTTCAAACAAGTATCAATTAAACAAAATTCCTCTTGGACTCCTTCAAACACTTGTAGAAATTGCTCAAAATTTGTCTGCCTCCAAACAAGTAGGTCAATCAAATAAAATTTTGCATTCTCTTTTGAAACATTTATAGGAATTCAACAAAATTACTCTTCCTTCTTCAAACAAGTAGCTCAATTAAACACAATTTTTCATCCTTCTTTGAAAGAAAATAAGAATTCAATTTTTTTTATCTTCCTCCTTTAAAAAAAAATAGCAATTCAACAAAAAGCTTCTTCCTCCTTCAAACAAATAGCAATTCAACAAAATTATTTTCTCACGGCGTCCCAATGATGCCTCCTTTCAAAATTGAAAATAAACTCAACTTGAAGAGCTTCAACAACACAAAAAGTTGATAGAAAAAGGGAATATGTCGCATTCGGCCATACAGAATGATTCTCAGACTCGACATACCCCTTTTTGATAGTAAATTTAAAAATAACAACAAAAAGGAACTCGGGATCCCATTTACTAAACAGGGTCCTGAGTTAAATAAATCGGGATCTCGTTTATTAAACGGGATCCCATTTCATTTTCCAATGGCTCTGCCATTTAATTTCCAACGAGTGAATTATAAACGGGATCTCGTTTAGTAAACGAGATTTCGTTTACTCCCGTTTAGTAAACGGGATCCCATTTTTTAAAATTTCAAATTTAGGCCGAGTTTTTGCTTTGTTAACAGGTTCGGGAAATGGTTTGGGGATCCGAACCTAATCCATAGACTTGGTTTGACCTACAAGTTGAAGGTCCTAGCAATGTCACAAAAAAATACTGACTTTGGGCATACGTTTGAAGGCTTTCTTTGCAGAGTTTTTCGACAAAATTAAAACCCATTATAGATTAGATAGTGTAGATTCCAAATATGTAATTTTTTTTACAATTGGATTAATTTTTATATTTTTCATTTAATTTCTGATTAAACAGGTCCGTAAACTTGAATTATCAATGTGTTTTAGTATTTTAATAACTTTTTATCAACATAACATTTTTACGAACGGATTGCACGAAAGCGTACTTCAGACAATTCTTTTCAATTTCAAAAAAAAAGTCAAAAAATCATAAGTTTAGGTCATCTTATGCGTGACGCACATGACGATTTTTTCAAACACCAAATATGGCCAATAAAAAATTAACAAAAAAAAATATTCAATAAAAAATTACAAATAAATATGGAAAGCGTGCTTCAGTGAGTTACAAATATTCTCCCAAAAGGATTTTAAAAAATATGATTATTTAGGTCAAAATATGGATGGCATACACGTGCATGGTATGGTAAAAAAAAGACTTTTAAATAGTGGTTTTTAGAAACGCCTATTGAAAGTCAATTTGTATCATCTGGGTATTGAAATAAATTATATATTTGGAAACTAGACTCTGAGTACTAAATTTTATGATTTGTAACTTTTTTCAAAATTCCATCTCTAAGTGATTCAAATTTTAAGGTCAAATATTTTGAAGTATGAAAATTAGGGAAAACACTTCCACTAAATGGCCAAAAAGTGGACTCAACTTCTTGCCAGCACCCATACATCTTGTGCTCATGTGACTCTTGTGTAAGTGTTGGTGCCTTGAGTCTCTTGTGTGCTTGTGTGAAAAACCTTGTATGACTCTTGTGTGAGTGTTGTTCTCTTCTTGAGAGTATTGTATTTGTGTACATGGCAATGGAAATGATGTATCCATGATCTTCTTCTCTATAGCTTGGGGGTTGCTTAGAGTGGCATAGGAGTTTATTGTGCTCAATGATGAGAAGATGGTTGGGAGGCGAGTATCTTGTCCCATTGGACCATCGTTGAAGATCCCTTGGGAGCTAAAAGAGTTCTTGGTTCAATCGGTATACTATTGTAAATTGTGATTATTTGGAGCAACTTGAAGGTGGCTCATATTGAAGTAATATTATTATTTGTGTCATGTATGTGTGGGAGTGTGATCCTTCCATGTTTGGGAAGTAGCCTTGACATTGCATTATAATCTCATTTGATTGATATTGGATCTTTGATTTGGAAGGAAGTTATCTTGTTGGAATAAATGTCTTAATTACAAAAATAATTAATTTAGGATGGTGTCCTATTTTATGTATGCTACAATCATATTTATTGATGTTTATGGGTGATTTTGTATTTCATTATCTTTATGGTCAAATGTTCTATCTTTTCTTTTAACATATTTCAACATTGGTGTTGAGCAAGCAAAGCCTTCCATTGTTTTTTCATTTTTTGTTATATAGTCTTTTCCTATGTCACAAGATTCGAATTTCAATTCATATTCAAAAATAATAAAATTCAAATGAAATTCAACAGATTTTTTTTTAATAATATCTCATTTTAAAATATATATAAAGAGATTAAATTTATTTAAAAAATAAAACCTAAACTGAACGAGGATGCTTCAGATATTGATGTGATAGGAGAGGGAAGCCCATGATTCAAAAACACATTGGGGAGTCAAACACGTCAGGCTAGTCAAACAATGAGATTCATAAGTAGGGTATTTGCTATTCTACAACATCATATTTCAAACTTTTTGTTGCCTGAACATAGACTCTAAAGCTTGTTTGAATTGTTCGAATCTGCAACAATCACCATGTTGGCCAATGAATTCGACATAGATGACCAAATTGAACACCCAAATAATCCCTTTTAAAAACAAATATTTCAATAGAAAAACCGAAAGCTTATTCTATATGAATTTTTGGGTGAACTACAATGATTTTTTAGGTGTTCTTTTGAGTTTGTCGAATTTTGAACTTCATGACCGAAATTTGGTGAACCTATGACTTAAGTCTTTTCCCTTGTGTTATGGAGAAAGTGTTTCTTGTCTCCTAATTCCTTGGGATTTGTGCCCATTGCAAGGATTTTTTCACTAGGGTGGTGCCCATGAACCCCTGAGTGTTTGTCCTAGACCATTTCTAAATAGCTTGTAAATCGAGAAAGTTATGCCTTGTTGAGAGAAGAAGTTTAGATTTTCCCTTAAAAGTGTTTCATGCTCTTAGGCCACAAGCATTAGAGCGGACTTAAATACTATGTCCATGTTTGGGTGCTATAGTTGCTTGGAAGGCTACATGTGTCACGGGGCTAGCTTTCCCAACCTTCATGCGGGACCATTTTTGGATCTGTACTCAAGTTGCCGCTTGAGGTGACAACTCTTTCTAACCAATTTGGATTACACCTTGCTTATCCAACCGAGTTCTTTCTCAACAAAATGGTATTCACGAATCTGGTGCAAGGTGTTGCTATGCCCTGGATTCGAATGTAGGGTAAATATGCAAGCTTTATTGATTTAGTAGGTCCTTGACCTCGGTTACAATAAAAGGGTGCCCTGCACCTTGACTTGATATACAATGGAGTTCTCCTAGAACTACACCGGAACAACTACCCCTGGGATCACGGGTACTCTTCAAGATGCGGCCTCACTTGGATGACCTCGCCTTAGGTGATCTTTGCACGTAACATTTTCTCCTTGAACTACTGACTAACTCTTTGTTGTTTTGACCTCTTGGATCGCTTCTCTCAGATTATCAGGTAGGTGCATCATGTTCTCTGAATTGAGCTACATGATGGCTTACCCTATCCACAACCCAAGCCTCACTCTTGGAGACTAGGCTAACCTTAGTGTGAATGTGGTGCAATTGCTTATGCACGAGGTGGTTCTCTCTTGAGTGGAACTTTCTCCAGTATGAACCTTCACTTTGGGGGCTTGATAACGTTTAGTTGTGATTGCAGCAACTTCAAGGACTCATGTTCCCCTGTATAAGCTATTTGTTTGATTCCTAGACATCGGTAGGATGAGCATCAAACATGGGAAGGATCCCCCATTTCTAACTTTACCCTTTAATCCCACATATCTGGTTCAAATAGGTATCCAACTTGCACTTTTCTTGTCCTTCACAACCTGCTTCCAACATTGGGGCTCTTGAATTTGTGACCTCTTTAAGTCATCATTGGATTGCATCCACTTTAGGTGTTTGACTTGGTGCATCCCATGCTTGGTTTGGCTTGCAGATGATTCCTCCATCTGACATCCACTCTTGGTTTTTGGCTTAAGGGTGCAAGTTCAACTTTCCCTTGGTGCACATCTCTCATGGTGCAGCTTAGGAGAAGCCTTTGGGGTCCTACTCCTTGCGTCCCCATTCCACTAAGTCTGAATTGGTGCACACCTAGTTTCGGACTGGTGTAACTTTTGGTTCACCCCTGGATGGGGTGGCTTGGTGCGCACCTGGATGGGGTCTAGTGCAACTTGGTGTGACCTCCCTTTTGGGGAGTCTGACTTAAGGAACTTGGTTCCAACTTTGGTGTCACTACAGAACACCTTGGCATACAACGCCTAGCTCTTGTTTGTGGTTCAATGCAACTTTGTCGAGCTGCATCCACATATCTATCCTTTGAGTCATGAGTTCCACTTACCAGCTTACACCCATTAAGTGCAAGGAGTCCTAGTCCCACAAGGGGGCAACACTCAGGTGCAAGGACTGGTTACCATGCGACCCTTGGGGCAAACTCTCATACCTCTTACAACATGAGTCGAGATAGAATTGGGACTTGAGATCAAATCCCAAATGCATGCAAAGTCTTGAAGTCCACATAGTGAAAGATGTTGGCTAGCTATGTGGTGGTTCCTACGGACCAGGTCAAATTTGGAATTCAAAACCAAGGTTTCAAGTCCCAATGTTGATCTGAAACCTGGGAGTGAGTAGAAGAGCTTTGCATTGTATTGTGGGTCATAGGTCATAGAGGGAACTTAGGAATTGGAAACAAGTTCCAAGTTTGCTTGTGAGCCCAAGGTTTGTGAAGTAGTGGATAGTGTTGCTATGGGACTTGGAGATTGAGAAAATCCTAGGACTCAGTGCAAGTCCTAAGTCCAAGCTAGTATGCATTTTCTTAATTGACATGAATTTTCCATAATCCATGAAATAGATGTATGATGGCTTTAATAGATGAATAATACTTGCCTTTTTCCCCTAAGAAGAGGATACTAAAAAATTCTTTAAAAAAAAAAATGATTTAAAATGTCATTAATATTATAATTATGACTAGTCAGTGATGCTATATTGTCATATTGAGATGAGTAAATACTATAAAAGTCACAATCACACAAAAATAAATAATTAAATCTTGTTTAATAAATTGTTTAAAACTAAACTAAATTAATTATTATGTTCACAACCATGCAATAAATGCACTCACTTCATAAGCCCTACTAAGTCAATTTATAACAAATGCACTTATTTTATATTCTTTACATGTAACTATCATTTCTTTAGAAGAAAATGTCTTATTCTTGAATGTTTTGAGTAGACAAACTTTAACATTTTGAAAAGTAAAACAAATGATATATATATGCATACACACACACACATACATAAATATACAAATATAGATACACATATAAATACATATACAAATACATATGCAAATATGTATACACAAACACACATACACATACACATACATATATATACACACACACACACACATATATATGCATACACATGCACGTGTACATATATATACACACACATATATATACATATACATATAAATATAAATATATATACATATATACATATATATATATTTGTATATATGTATTTATATATATACATGTACACATATACATCTATATACATGTATATATACATGCACATATGGTGCAGTCACAGATGGAGGGTCAAGAAAGAACTGTCCAACTGTGCAACTTAGAGTCAACACAGCTGAAATAACATAAGATATTGATAAAAAAATGTGAAATTTCATTGATTCAATGCCTGGAAGTCTTACATGCATCATATGCAAAATAATTAGGGTTCACAGGCCTACCGCAAGGGCATTGCAACATTATAACTGGTTGAAAGCCTTATTACAGTCCATAGCCTAGAAGATTGGATTGAATTGTGAACTATCTCTAATGATCTACTTGATTAACTACTAAATTGCCTTCCAAAATGATTACAAATGATCTTAAATATGAATCTCCAACTCCAATAATGGTTTGTGTCAGCCTCAAGGGTCTACAAACCCTAATGAATGATCAATTGTGTAGGTTGGTGATGTAAGCTGGGGTTGGATGGAACACTCATTGTTCCATGCTCTGGGTCTCACCTTGGATATCCCCTATGGTGGCACTCTCCACCATCTTAACCTATAGGTACTATCTCAGGTATAGGTACCCCTGGTTCTATTGGCCATCCCCACTTTCATCCAAATTCACATCTACCAAACCAATCTTGGTGCTTTGCCACTATCTCACCTTTGACCCTTAATCTTCCCTAGAGGTCAACCACACACAACACTCAGTTAGGTTCTTGCAGGGGTGTAGAAATGGAAAATCAATCTTCTTAGTATCCTATTAGGGTTATTGTTCAACCACTAGGCTCCCATTCTCCATCGCTTCCACCAAACCCTCACCTAGGGTTAAAAAGGCTACAAGCCTAGAGCTCCCAATTAGCCCTCCTAACCTGAGAAAAATGGATGTTGCTCAAATATTTCTCAAAGAACCCCAAAGCTTTCTTGTGGATTCTTGGTCCTGTTACCAAGCTCTTCAAGAATTTCCAGGTCTTAACCCTTGTTTGGTTGTACACAGACTCATCCAACAATTTAGCAAATCTAGGGTTTTTTTAGTCAATTCTTGGCCACCCAGTGAACTATCATTGTGTTCTTCCATCAAATGGATTGGTGCAGCCTCCTTATTGATACAAAACCTCTGTAGGGCCTCCATCCACCTTTCTACCATGGGATTTAGCATGGAGAGGTCTCCCCTGCAAGGTAGGTTTTTTACACCTCTTGACTTTCCTAGTCGGGCACTGTCCAGCTCGCCTAGGAGAAGTCTTTTTTCATGCTTCCAATACTCCTGACCACTCCTAAATCTAACTTATGTATAGACATGGAGCCTAACCACATTTCCCAAGGCCGTACTCAGGTATAGAGGGGAAAGCAATTAGGACTCCATCAATTACAGTCTGCAAATAAAAAACAATAAACTAAAAGAACCTAACTAACTGAATTCAAAAACTTTTAATGAAGGAAACAACTAACTACAAACCCAACCAATAATTGGAAGGCAATTACATCACATCCCACATGAGTTCCAAAGCCTGGTTAAACCATTAACACTCTAGCAAGAACAAAAACACAGAAAATAATCTAATCTTCTTACTGTCCTCGGTTATCATTCATGAAAACTTCAAATTACAAAACTTCAAATGCCTTCCAATGACTTCCAACCCAACTACAGGTCAAGGCATACCTTTTATAGGTTGTCCCAAAGTAGTTGTGCCTCCCTTGGGTCGTATATAACCACCACATTAAGCCAAAATTGCACATATGCAACATTTTGGGCTTTATTTCCAATTACTAGAAACTACCAAACATGAGTGTCTAAACTCACAACTCTTCTACTCCTGATAGCTCCTGATAGCTCCTGACCAAGACATTTTGAAAACTCTCCCACAATTGCAATGGTCAACATGACCTTATAACATCAAAACAAGAATTAACAAAACAATAGCCTATTCCTAGTGTTTCCTAGGTGTTCTTCTAGGTGCTCCTACACCATTCTCCCCCCCTCTCAGCCAAACACTAAGGAAAGGAAGGAGAGATGAGTGACATATCAATTCCATTCTTTTGGAACTGATCCTCTTGTACCCATGTAGCCTCTGAGTCAGGCTTATTCTTCCATTTGATAAGGTGTTCCATGTACACTTTCTTTCTTGTAGACTTTTGCAATCTTGATTGTAAGATCTTTTCTGCCTGAAGCTTCTTTGGAATAGGTAGTGCTATGTTATTGACATCTTGGAAAACCTCTCTACTATTCTGATCCATCACTTGGATTGATTCCTTGTACTTGATCAAATCTGCAACATTGAAAACTGGTGAAATTCCCAAGTCAGAAGGTAACTCCACCTTGTATGCATTCTTGCCATACTTGGCTAATATCTTGCATGGTCCTACTCTTTTCATTTGTAACTTGGTTTTCATTCATTTCTGCAACCTTGATTTGTTAAGGTGAACCATGAAAAAGTCTCCAACTGCAAATTGCACATCTTTCCTTGACATGTCTACTTTATCCTTCAATTTTTGAGTAGCCTCGGTGATTGTCCTCTTTACCTGCTCCTGAATCTCTTTCATGGTTTGAGTGAAGTCTTCATCTTGTCCACTCCTATTTTCCATGGCTCCTAGATCCCTGAGCTCACATATGCCTCTTGGGTGCATTCCATACACAACCTCAAAAGGACTCTTCCCTGTGGTCCGGTTGACACTATCATTATAGGCATACTCAGCTTGTGAGATCACCATGTCCCATGTCTGTCCATATTCCTTTGTTAGGCACCTAAGAAGATTACCCAACACCCTGTTAACCACCTCTATTTGACCATCGATTTGAGGATGGTAAGCTGATCCAAATGACAGGCCGGTTCCCAATCTACTCCATAGAGTCTTCCAAAAATGACTCATGAACTTAACATCCTTGTCTGAAACAATGATTAAAGGTAAGCCATGAATCCTTACAACCTCCTTGAAGAAAAGATGAGCTATGTAGCTAGCATCATGAGTGGATTTACAAGGGATAAAATCACTCATTTTGCTAAATCTGTCCACCACTACATATACATTGTCGAAACCAGTTTTGGTCTTAGGGAGTCCTACCACAAAATCCATGCTCACACACTCCCATGGTCTGTTAGGAATGGGTAGGGGTTGATAAATTCCAGCATTACTAGCTCCTCCCTTAGCTTTCATACACACAACACATTTCTCCACATACTTTCTAACATCTCTTGCCAACTTAGGCCAATAGTAAAACCTTTGAACTAGCTCTAATGTCTTATTGATGCCAAAATGTCCACTAAGACTGCCATTATGCTTCTCTTGAATGAGGTTTTCTCTCATTGATCCTTTTGGAACACACAACTGATTCCCTTTAAACAATAATCCATTTTGCAATGTATACTCAACATATTGACTATGAAAATGATTCTCAAAGTCAGAACATACCTTATAGGCCTCTGAGAAATCTTCATCCTCTCCATAGAGATCTTTAAATCTTTCAATCCCTATGCTCTTCACTTGTATCTCTTGTACTATCAACAACCTCCTGCTCAATACATCTGCTACCTTATTTATTTGTCCCTTCTTGTGCTTGATGGTGAAGGTAAAAGCTTGGATGTATTCCATCCACTTCAAGTGTCTATTGCTCAACTTCTCTTGGGTATTCATATAGCTAAGTGCTTGATTGTCAGTAAAGACTACAAATTCTTTGGGTAGAAGGTAATGCCTCCACTTCCTAATTGACTGAACGAAAGCATAAAGTTCCAAGTCATAAGTTGAATATTTCTTCTTTGCTTCATTGAGCTTCTCACTAAAGAAGGCTATAGGCCTGCCCTCTTGACTTAACACTCCACCTACTGCCACTCCACTAGCATCACATTCCATAGTGAACAACTTGTCAAAACTAGGTAATAAGAGTATAGGTTGAGTTGCTACTTCTTGTTTCAGTTTCTCAAACCCTTTCTCAGCTACTTTATTCCATACAAACTTGGTTTTCAGACCACCTTTGATTGTATCTAGGACAGGTGCACAAATACCACTAAAGTTCCTTATGAATTTTCTATAGAATTGAGCCAAACCATGGAAACTTCTTACCTCAGTCCCTGTGGTTGGTGTAGGCCAATTTAGGATTGCTTCCACCTTGCTTGGATCCATCTTCAATGATCCTTTGGACACTACAAAGCCCAAATATACAAGCTCTTGCTTAAAGAACTCACACTTCTCTAGATTGATTGCCAACTTCTCCTTTTGCAACCTTCTAAGAACCAACTCCACATGTTTCAAATTCTCTTCTATTGTTTTACTGAATATGAGGATGTCATCAAGGTATACTACCACAAATATCCCTGTGAAGTCCTTGATCACTTCATTCATGAGCCTCATGAATGCGCTAGGGGCATTGGAGAGACCAAATAGCATCACTCTCCATTCATATAACCCATCATTTGTCTTAAATTTTGTCTTCCACTCATCACCATCCTTAATTCTGATCTGATGGTATCCACTTTTGAGATCCAACTTGGTGTAATACTGAGCTCCTCCAAGACAATCCATTAATTCTTCAATTCTAGGAATAGGGAACCTATACCTAATTGTGATTCTATTTATTACTCTAGAATCAGTACATAACCTCCATTTGCCTCCCTTCTTGGTTGCCAAAACTACTGGTACCGCACATGGGTTGATGCTCTTTTGAATCAGTTTTTGATCCAACAACTCTTGCACTTGTCTAGCCACTTCCAAATTCTAATCCAGTGTAAGCTTATATGATGCTTTGTTAGGTAATGATGCTCCAGGTATGAAGTCAATCTGATGACTAATGGCCCTTTTAGGAGGTAAAGTTGCAGGTGCACCATCACTTACTATGTCCTTGTACTTCTCAAGTAAATTCTGGACTGCTCCGAGTATGACTGGTTTTTCAGTCTTATCTTCCTCCTTGGATTGCAACAATAGTACATATCCTTCTCCACCTTCATGTAGGGTGTTGAGGAACTCTTTTCCACTACTTAGTAGCACACTTGGTGTCTTTGACTGTCCTTCATCTTATTCTGACAGTGACTGCAATTTAAAAGTCTTTCCATCCTTCTTAAATGAGATTTATTCTCCTTTCCATCATACATGGCACTCCTATCATATTGCCATGGTCTGCCCAATAGTAGATGACATGCATCCATGGGTAAGACATCACAAAATAACTTGTCCTTGTACCCTCCAATGTAAAATTCCACCGTCACTTGCTCATTCACTAAAACACTTTGCGCTTTGTTAAGCCATGTGACCTTGTAGGGATTGGTGTGGGGTACCTTCTCCAATTTCAGTTTCATTACTGCCTCCTCTAAGATAATATTATCTATTGAACCTGAATCTACTATGACCTTGCATACTTTACCAAGTATCTTGCACCTTACTCTAAATAGAGCTCTCCTTTGTCTTGGTTCCTCTCTGACCGGTTGTCTGATCAAGACTCTTCTAAACATCAAACTCTCTCCCATCTCAGATGCAATGTGACTGACCTCAGATGTCTTAGGAATCATGGTGTCCTCTTTTGCATAAGCCACTCTCTTCTCATTGCTTGATGTAGATGATTTCTCCGGGCACCTATAGGCTGGATGTCCAACTTGGCCACAATGGTAGCATTTCATGTTTGCAAAATAGGAATTACTCCTACTTGCTCCTCTTCCTCTATTGGATCCTCCTTGAGAACCTCTACCTCTGTTATACCCTCCTCTAGAAGGTGTTTCATTGCCATGATCTATGGATTTAAACTCTCCTTGGTTTCTTTGGTCATTGCCTCTACCTTGGTAGCCACCTCGCTGTCCTCTTTGATCTCTTTGATCTCTTTGATCCCTACCTTTGCCTCTGCCTTTGGAATTGGAGTCTTGTTTCTTTTTCAGATTCTCCTCCACCTTAAAAGCCATTTGAAAACAACTATGGAGATTGGTGAGTGTAAAGAGACTCAACTCTTCTTGGATGTTCCGTTTGAGGCCATTTAGATACCTCGCCACCTTGATGCTTTCTACTTCTTGCACCCTAGACCTAAGGCTTAGTTTTTGGAACTCCTCTATGTATGCAGCTACATCTAGGTCTCTTTGCCTAAGATTATGCCTCTTCTTATGCAATTGGACCTCATAGTCTTCAAGTAGATAATACTCCTTCACTTTAGCCACCATGGATTTCCAACTTTCAATGGGCTTCTTACCCTCATTCTCTCTTTCTTCTTGTAGGAACTTCCACCAAGTCAGTGCTTGTCCCCTTAATCTTGATTTTTCTGTCTTCACCTTCTATGCCTCAATAACTCCATCACACTCAAAGTGATTCTCCATTCCTTCTATCCATTCCATAACCAACTCTGCATCCATTCTACCTGTGAAGATGGGAATGCCTTCTAATGCTTTACCACTCAAAGCCTTCAATGGATTGAGGAAGGGTTCCTCCTTCAGTGGAGGATCAGGTTTTGGTTCAATGTCCTCCTCAACCTAATCCTCACCCTTGTCTCTAACCACTGCTAGCTGTACCTTCATCTTTCCTACAGCCTCTACCACTTCTTCTAACTTTTGCTTCATCTCTTCAACTGTCTCTTCAAGTTGCCTGTTCTTCTCTTGTTGCTCTGTCAGATCTCTTGCCAATTCTGCATTGGTCACCATGGTGTGGGAACCACTTGATTCCACCTCTGACATACAAGTCACTATCCCAAACCTTTCACTTGCTCTGATACCAATCTGATGTAAGTTGGGGTTGGATGGAACACTCACTGTTCCATGCTTTGGGTCTCACCTTGGCAATCCCCTATGGTGGAACTCTCCACCATATTAACCTATAGGTCCTATCTCAGGTATAGGTACCCCTGGTTCTACTGTCCATCCCCACTTTCATCCAAGTTCACATCTACCAAACCAATCTTGGTGCTTTGCCACTATCTCACCTTTGACCCTAAATCTTCCCTAAAGGTCAACCACACACAACACTCAGTTAGGTTCTTGTAGGGGTGTAGAAATGGAAAATAAAGCTTCTTAATATCCTATTAGGTTTATTGTTCAACCACTAGGCTCCCATTCTCCATCGCTTCCACCAAACCCTCACCTAGGGTTAAAAAGGCTACAAGCCTAGAGCCCCCAATTAGCCCTCCTAACAAGAGAAAAATGGATGTTGCTCAAATCTTTCCCAAAGAACCCCAAAGCTTTTGTATGGATTCTTGGTCCTGTTACCAAGCTCTTCAATAATTTCAAGGTCTTAACCCTTGTTTGGCCGTACACAGACTCATCCAACAATTTAGCAAATCTAGGGTTTTTTTAGTCAATTCTTGGCCACCCGATGAACTGTCATTGTGTTCTTCCATCAAACGGATTGGTGCAGCCTCCTAATTGATACCAGACCTTTGTAGGGCCTCCATCCACCTTTCTACCACAAGATTTAGCATGGAGAGGTCTCCCCTGCAAGGTAGGTGTTTTACACCTCTTGACTTTCCTAGCCGGGCACTGTCTAGCTCGCCTAGGAGAAGTCTTTTTTCATGCTTCCAATACTCTTGACCACTCCTAAATCTAACTTATGTATAGAAATGGAGCCTAACCACATTTCCCAAGGGCTGTACTTAGGTACAAATGGGAAATCAATTAGGACTCCATCAATTACAGTCTGCAAATCAAAAACAATAAACTAAAAGAACCTAACTAACTGAATTCAAAAACTTTTAATGAAGGAAAAAACTAACTACAAACCCAACCAATACTTGGAAGGAAATTACATCACATCCCACATGATTTCCAAAGCCTGGTTAAACCATTAACACTCTACCAAGAACAAAAACATAGAAAATAATCTAATCTTCCTACTGCCCTCGGTTATCATTCATGAAAACTTCAAATTACAAAACTTCAAATGCCTTCCAATGACTTCCAACCCAACTACAGGTCGAGGCATACCTTTTATAGGTTGTCCCAAAGTATTTGTTCCTTTCTTGGGTCATACATAACCACCACATTAAGCAAAATTGCACATATGCAACATTTTGGGCTTTATTTCCAATTACTAGAAACTACCAAACATGAGTGTCTAAACTCACAACTCTTCCACTCCTGATAGCTCCTGATAGCTCCTGACCAAGACATTTTGAAAACTCTCCCACAATTGCAATGGTCAACATGACCTTATAACATCAAAACAAGAATTAACAAAACAATAGCCTATTCCTAGTGTTTCCTAGGTGTTCTTCTAGGTGCTCCTGCACCAGTTGGCCTTAAAACATGAAATATAATCCTTCACGAAATCAAACGTATTGTAGATCTCCAAGAAAGATCCCCTTGGACCCAAAATGCTTGTGTGATGTTCCATTAAGCTCTACATGCTTCGGAATAGGTCCGCACAAAGAATTATGGACCAGGTCGACCCCAAATGCTCTGACTATGAATTGTTAGTGAAATTCTAAGAGTGATAACTTCCTGCAAACAAATGAAAATCTCTTGAAATCTAGATATGTTGTAGATGACCTCGCATAGATGCTATACCCTGCTCTGCAAGCTAAGAAATGAAAATGCGGTAAAATGCGGAATGAAATGTTGAAACTGCTACAAACCGAAATAAAAGAAAATAAATGTTTTTTGTTGATACATGATTGCTTTATAACCAGGGATGCTCCTACATCAACACATATCTATACATGTATATACATGTACATATACATATACATATACATACATTTATATAATCATATACATAGATACATACATGTATATACATATATATACATAAATACATACATATATACATGCACATATATGCATACATATATATACACATACATACCTATATAAATACATGCACATATACATATACATACATACATACATACATAGACACACATATGCATATGCATATGTGTGTATACATACACACACATATATAAGTAATTTAATCAATGCTTTCCCTTAATAATCAACTTGTGATTTAATAGGATGTAAGCCCTAAAAAATCAATTGGAAATTACATCATATTCTCTACAATTAACATCTAGTTTTCCATCCTATCTATTTTCTATTGAATCCATACATGTAATCAAAGGCATTGGGAAGATATGATTGATATTGTGCTTGGTATTTTTAAAGGCATGAAGGGATGGGCCAATTTTTTTGTTCCACTTAACCATTTGGCCTTTTACCTTTTCTAATTGGATGTTTGCTTCTTGTCATTACTATAATGAAAGCATCATTTTGTCATAGCCTTGCAGTAGGGCTTGCTAAATGAAAGTATTTGATATTGCTAGTGACTACAACCCTATATTGGATCATATTGTGAGAATCGAGATAATCCTAGATTAGATATTATTGATGAAAAAAGTACCTAATAATGTCTCTAGTATAGGTTTGGAACATTTAGCATTATGAGCTACACTTTTGAATGTGGAAGATATATTGAGAAAATGTGAAGTCACTCAAAATAAAAAGGTGTGATTTCTATTCTAGTCTATTGTACAACATCACTATTTCATATCAATAGATTATAAACTACACTTTTGAATGTGGAAGATATATATTGAGACATTGTGAAGTCACTCAAACAAAAAAGTGTGACTACTCTATTGTATACCATCATTATTGGATGTTAATATGATAGCTTACAATAAGCTTTTGTCTAGTAGGTAAGTAGGAAGGTTATGAAACCTTCATACTTATTAGCTCTTACAAAGTAGAAGGTACCTTTTATTTATGAAGTTCCATAAGAGTACAACCTTAATGTGGCCCGTTATAGTTCATGGAGTTATAAAATATATTATTATACTTCCCTACAACTTGTGCATCAATTAATCCCCTTGATCTTGACTTGGAGTATTACGATTGCATATCTCCATGTGAGATATGTGAATTCTCTTGAATTGATTTTTATTAGTGAGGATCTATAACGCCCCATTGTGGAACCCAGGGAATGAAACGTTAATTTAACTAAACAACTGTACGATTTGTTTTTTAAACAATAAGTAACAACATGTGAACATCAACAAACATGAAAGTTCTCGGGTTCCACAACTACACTACTAAAGATTGTTAGTTTTATGATCAGATGTAATACACAAAAAATTAATTCAAAAATAAACACAATAACATAGTAGATACCCTGGGAAAACCCTCCTCTTAAGGGAGAAAAACCCAACAACAATATATCACTTATATATTGAATTATCACAATGATAATCTCCTTACAAGAGGCTTATATAAAGGCCTATATTCAAGCACCAATATTATGATGCACACAAAAATATATAGAGACAAATCACTAATCAAATCACAACTTTCAATAAGGATGAATTAAGATAACTCAATCTACCTTGTACAAATTCGCGCCAAGTAGAAGTGAAGTGGAGTGCAAGAAAAAATGAAATCGATGCCAAGAGAGTTACAATGAAGTAGTATATATACAACATGGGAAGGAGAGACGTGACCTTTCAAAGAACACAAGTCGGCCTTGACAAATAATCGTGCCTCTTACAAGAGGTTGGCTTCCTTAGTAAATCGAGCCTCTTCAATAAATATTAATTATCATAAAAAAAATGACGTGTCTCTTGAGCAATCACAATCTTCTATAGATTAAATAGCCCAAAGGCTATAATTTAATTTAACCAATGATGTAAAGGAGATCGTTGGAATAATACTACTGATACTGCCATGAACATCAACACTCCCTCTTAGCTAGGGAGTATACTTCCAACTGCACAAGACATATCACCTCATCATGATGACGATCAATCATGGATACACCCATGTGAAAAGAGCTTATCACATCAACATGAAATCATATCACCTCATCGTGATATAAACCACCATGGCTACACCCATGTGTGGAAAATAAAGATATCACCTCATCGTGATATCAACCATCATGGCTACACCCATGAATGGTATGTACAAGTGTTCATCACTTACGTGATGTTGTCACCTCATCGTGACATTCACCATGGCTCTCCGAGAGGGTGAAACACAAGTACAAGAAAATCATCATGAACTCTCTCATGTGATGTTATCATGGAGTCACACACATGACATCCACCATGGCTCTCCTAGAGGGTGGAAACAAGGGCTTTCACCTCAAATATCAAAGAGAAATGCATTAACAAGGGCTTGCACCTCAAATCTCTCTCAAATATAAATGGATTAAAGAGGATCACTGATATTGAGACTCCTTCTCAGCTAGGGTTTGATTCTCCACCATACCAAGCTTGTCTCGAAGGTACACAAATTTTATCCTAGAGAGAGGCTTGGTGAGAATGTCTATCGTCTGCTCATCAGTGTTGATATACCTCAACTGAATTGCTTTCCTCAATACCATATCTCTGATATAATGGTATTTGATCTCAACATGTTTAGTTATGTCATGAAACACAGGATTGACAGAAGGCTTCACACAACTCTAGTTAATGAAATATAGTAGGCTCCATTGATTTTCCAAACAATCCTGCAAGGATATTTTGAAGCCACACTACTTCTTGAGCTGCCACACAAGCTGTAATGAACTCAGACTTTGTTGTACTCAGTGCCACAAAAGACTGCTTCCTGCTGCACCAAGATATCATCGCAGATTTCAACTAAAACAACATCTAGAGGTGCTATTCTGATCAGCAACACAACCATATTCTTTAGGTTCAGTAGGTTTCCTCTAAATATTCAAGCACTTGCATCGACCTCATCATCCAAGATTGTCTGCAATGATCTCCTTAGAGAAGTGGTTTCCATCGCACACCACTGTAGAGATTTAGGACTGTCCTCTTCAATCTCATCCCAAATCGCTCTATTTTGAATAGGTTTGGGGAGCTACCAATGTTAAATCTAGGTTGACTGACTTGAGCAATTCTGATCCCAACTGCTGAAGAGATACTTCAAGGATTTAGCATCTAGCCTTGCAACACTACAACCCTTACTTATTCTTAGCAAGTCATAGAACTCCCTCTGAAGATTAATTCTTCCTCTTCAAAGAGTTGTCTTCAGTCATTCACTCAGACTCATGACTGCAAGCAGTGTCTCCATTCTTCAACCTACAGAATGCATCAAGCTCTTCTAGAAAGCAATCTCTTACTCTTCTTGATTCATCCTGAAAGCATTAAGAAGAGATTACTAATAGTTCATGGAACTCAACTATCTCGAGCAGAAGCACCATCGCTAGAAGCATACATGATTGACTATCTCAATGTTATAGCATGAATTAATAACTACACAACAATTCATGAACATTATTCAACCATGAAATACTTATCTCATTGAAATCAGGATCTCCTGAGTAATCTAAGATAATTAATTCATCATTCATCTTTGTTGATTCTGACATGTCTTTCTTCCATTTTCTCGGAAGAGCTAATCTCAGCATAAAAAAAGATAATCTACACAAGTAAATAGAATCATAGATCATGCATATAGAACATCAATCATAATCATAATTTTAGTTCTCCTTTTATTTCAAATTCACACTCAAAAATTAGCATAAAATAACTAGCAATGAATAATTCTTAATTCTAGAGAATCTTATCCCAGTGATCACTATTTATTGGTCACGCATAATCCAAGCAAATAATGTCATATTTGCATAACTTAGGAAATTGAATTTTAGCCTAGAAGGGTGATTACAAACAAAACAAAGAATACTTATCTCTTTAAATATTCTGATGGGTGATCATAGTATGATATGTTGCTCTTGCTCTCAAATCAGTACACAACCTTCACAGCTTGAACATAGGCCCATGACTTAGAGTAGAAATTCACTAGAATCATTTTGGGGAGAGATCTCAATCACATCCACAAATGAAGAATGTTGATTAGGCCTGGTTGGGAAATCCTTTGCATAGTGACCAAACTTGTCACATCTAAAACATTGAACATGAGAGAGGTCCCACTTCTTCTTGAATGCAGGAGCACCATCTGATCCTTTATCTCTATTCCTCTTGAAGTATCTTTTCTTTCCTCCTTTTCCTTCCTTCTTCGAGGATTGAGCAGAAATAACATGAATGTCTTCATTTGTAGAGCTTCGACCAATACCTCTCACAACCAGCCTTGACTCTTCTTGAATACAATCTGCCCTCAAACGATCAAACTTGGGAATTTTTGATCTCGCACTGATTCCTTGAATGTAAGACTCCCAAGATGAAGGAAGACCATTAAGAGCAAGCATGGTCAAATCCTTCAGATCAAAAAAATGACCAATAATAGAGAGTTGATCTCTCAATTCGGAAATCTTCATGAAGTAAGCGATGACAGATTCTCCTTTTTCCATCTTAACATGATGAAGTTGTTGCTTTAATGCAAGTGCTTGGCTTGTGTTGTTGATTTTGTACATCTCCTCCAAATTTTTATACATTTCTCTTGCTATCTTCAACTTGGATACAATAGGAACAATATGATCCTTCATGGAATCAACTAACATCTTCGCCTTGATATCTTTCTTCTCCCACTGTACCTTCTCTTCTTCATCCGCAGGCTCAGGGAATTTTCTCTCCACAAACTCAACCAATTCACTTTCCTCCAAGGTGAGCATAATTTTGAATCTCCAAGATGTGAAATTTGATGCTCCCTCAAGTCTATCCTCAAGCTTAAGACTGATCACCATCTTGACGAAGAGTTAGAGATAGACAACAATGAGAAAGAGGATAAAGAGTATCGCTGTAATAGAAATTTGATCAAGATATTCTTCAAACCCGCTCTAATACCATGTTAGTTTTATGATCATATGTAATGCACAAAAAAATAATTCAAAAATAGACACAATAACACAACAGATACCCTGGGAAAACCCTCCTCTAGAGGGAGAAAAACCCAAAACAATATATCACTTATATATTGAATTATCACAATGATGATCTCCTTACAAGAGGTTGATATGAAGGCCTATATTCAAGCACCAATATTATGATGCACACAGAAATATATAGAGACAAATTGCTAATCAACTCATAGCCTTCAATAAGGATGAATTAAGATAACTCAATCTGCCTTGTACAAATTCACGCCAAGTAGAAGTGAAGTGGAGTGCAAGAAAAAATGAAATTGATGCCAAGAGAGTTACAATGAAGTAGTCAATATACAAGATGGGAAGGAGAGACATGACCTTTCAAAGAACACAAGTTGGCCTTAACAAATAATCATGCCTCTTACAAGAGGTCAGCTTCCTTAGTAAATCGAGCCTCTTCAATAAATATTAATTATCATTAACAAATGACGTGTCTCTTGAGCAATCACAATCTTCTATAGATTAAATAGCCCCAAGGCTATAATTTAATTTAACCAATGATGTAAAGGAGATCACTGGAAGAATACTATTGATGTTGCCATAAACATCAAAAAATATTAAGAAGAAGAACATTACATCAAATGCAATAACAAGCAACATGTGAAAATGCCATAACCAACATTCCATTACCAAAAGAGATTCATTACAAGTTCAATTACAACAAACGATATTGTGACAAATCTCGATACATAAAGAGTCATAATACAATGAAGAATCATGTCATCATCATGAGTAAATACAATAAGGAAGATGAACAAGTATAACTGACGACCACATCCACGAACACGTCCAACAAACAAATTTGTGAATGATGTGTATCCAGGACCCTCTCAAGAACAATCGTCTTGAGCAACATCACCTGCAAGGGGACCCAATGGAAGAAAAGAAACGTTCCTCCCAACCGTGTGGTACTCAAAAGCCCACCCCCCGTGCTAGGAGATAGTATCAGGTCCTCAAGTTAAACAAAATCAAGAAGAGATAGCAAACAGCACATGGCCAACGTACACATGACATCATGATGACAACATAACCACATGATAACTGACATACTTCCATAGGCAACGAAATAATCACAAGTGACTCTACACAAGAGACCCAACATATGTACAAGGATAGGAGTGTCATCACTTAGTTGTAATAGGTTACCTTGGAGAATCTTCCTAGGTTACCGGCCCTCAACCAGAGTTACCCTGGCAACCTCTAATGATTTTTGGCCCCTAAACGAGCTTAAGTGGTATCGATACACTTCTCAAGAAGATAAAGTGTTTGATTATCCATTCCAGGCCATCTCAACCTACTTTAACCTAAACAAGCATTAAAGTATAAGTGAGGAAAAACAATTATTTGAGTTATCAAATTATAACTACCCAACCCCTAAAAGCCTAAGGTTTAGTTATCACTAATTATCTACTTTTGAAAGGTTACCCATGCAACCTCTTTAGGGTCTAGACCCCTAACGAAAGCCACTCCTCCTAGGTACAACACACTGACTAACAATGACCACATAGCGAACATGCATGTAAAACATCCTTTCACATAGACTCATAAATGATCTAAAGGATACCGTGACATTACAAATACCAGATAAAAGAAAACTACCCATCATGCATGGCTAAGTCATGGTCAAATCGTGCAATGATGATGATAAACAACATTCAAACTTAATTAAAAATCCAATCACTAACTTATGCCTCTGGAAGATTTAACAAGAAAATGACACCAATAAGACTAAATAACAATTAAACCAAGTTTCCAACATGTTAATAATCCTTAAATACATTTTAACTATATTGTTCAATCATAGCAATACTGGATAATTAAAATATCCAAGTCATTTTTTTTTTCCCCCTATTTGCCATTCATTTATTTTCAATATAAATGACTCGTTCACTTCATTATGAACTCATCATTCAAGAATATAGTAATTTTGACTAAGCAAAACAAATATTAATATTATTTCTCATACTAACAATACAAGCAATAGTTCTCATTAACAACAAATGACATCCATTAATAATATACAAAGCTCCAAGAGATAATTCGATTGACATATTCAGAATATCTAATTCATTTGCTTTTCATATAAATAGATTAAATTATTAAACATTCGTACCTAAGAAGGAAATATATATTACCTTTCCTTTCAAATCCATTCTTAAATAGGATTGAAACAAATTTAAAATTCATAATACCATTAACTAACTTTTAATAAAAATAACATGCATAAATGAAATTTAGCATACAATTAAACAATAGTAGTCTTTCTATCATTTAATCAATATTCATCCTTAATCAAAAGAAAGATTAACTAAAATAAATGATAGATTATATATTATATAAATACATATAATTATTTATAAAGTTTAAGACAAAAATCTGGTTTTCTAAAATCCGTTTACATTACAAGGATTTCATCAAGATAACTACTAGTTAAGTGTCATTCACAATACTTCTATTCCCAATGAATTTAGATAACTATCCATTGCCGCACCTACTCCATATTGCATATGTCGACTTAACAAACAATGCATGCATTCAACATGCATGCTATTACACAGATCTACATGAGATTCTATATCCTTAAGCAACTGATAGTACATGCGGTTTAACACAAGATTTCGACAGTATGAAGACATATTACATGCGTTCAAGTATGCGAAATAGAAGGACATTAACCGTATACAATCACAGAGTCAAGTGAATTATGTCTGACAAAAGGCATAAATCAAAAGAAACAGATGATAAGGACAAATTATCCTATGATAAAAAAGATGGCACAGGTCTATGACCTCCATCGTGATAAGTAAAGAAACTGAGGTACATAAATAAATAAAAACATCCATCCTACATGCAATGTTAAGGATGATAAGGCAACAAGAAGAAACAAGTATTGACTACATACCGGATAGTTGCATCACCAAAGAACAAGTTCAGATCGTAATACTAGAGACAAAGGCGCACATGTAAAGATTAACTAGATTCAATATAGTATCAACACGCTGAAACACCAGGAGTCTGAATGATAACAAATTTTTACAGGCAGAGAGGCTACGCCCAAACCCTTCATCAAGGATACGCACTAAGAAGGTAAGTCAAGGACAAAAGCATGTGGTAGTTCCCAGATAAACAAAGTTTCCACATCACGAAATCTATCGAACCGTGATAAATCAAAGAGAAAAATGACAACTAGGTATATTAGCACAAAACAAAAGAAACAATATAGTCAACCACGAAGGATGAAATTTATAACAATATTCACCAGAGGATTATCAAGAAGGATACCAAACTTTAAGATCAAGGAATTCGGCAAGGACAAAGCTATAAACGAGTGCATGCAAATATAAAAAGGTGAATTACATGAACCATCGATACCGGGTGATTTACGAACACAATAAATCCTTAAGGTTTTCAGCTAAATGAAATTTCAAGCATTGAGTATCTCAAATGACAAATTTTTGAATCTCATTCAGATTTAACTTAATAAAAAAAAACATCAATTGCTTCGAGAGAATGATGCGAAATCTATGATCCTTAAACAAGGGTAAATTCGAAAGAGAGTAGAAAATCATTTCGTAGGGTAATCAAACAATGAATTTATTGGAAATTCTCACAAACTAAAGTATTCAAGATTAACACGTTTGTTTAAAATACTTTGTGTTAAAATACTTTTGCTATTTTTTCTTTCTTACCACGGTAAAAATTTCTCTTCCATTTAAATAAAGCTAATCATCAAAGTTTCGTTTTCTATTGTTGTGCAGATTTCCAAGCAAGATTTCGCAACGTATAAAAAAATAAAATACAACAAACCCTTTGCATGTTTCAATTCAAGAATAAACAAGAATTTAAAAGGAGAAAATCTGGAACTCTTTTCTGGATTCGAACAACAAACAAGCTAAACCCAATCATTTGGGTAACAGAACCTTCTCAGCATGAGCAAGCCTCCGGATTAGCAATCTCTTAAATTTTCAACCCAACAACCAGAAAATACAGAGAAAGAAACTTCTTCCAGAAAATTGTCGTGAAAACCAAAACTTTTCTTAAAAAAAAACCAATTGCCCTAAAGAAAAATTGCCTCCTATTCTTTATCATTTATTTTTAATTAAAATACAATTCTCGTCCCTTAACTAATAGATTGCATGCAATTAATCAACGAGTTTCAACTTTCCTAACATCAAGTTCAATACATAGATATTTTTGTGAATTTCGTTCACAACAACTTGCTAAAATTTATCAATTTTGAAAACATCCAAGTTGCACATTCAAATAAATTACACTTAATTATCCCTTAATAATATCCTATTTTAATAACCTTTAACAAATTGAATTTTCCAACATTTAAAATAAACTTTCAAATTAAATGTAATCATTCATAACCTTAAATCTAATAAATCAATTAATCACTGTTAAATTCAATACATACTAATTAAACCCTTTAATTAATTTAAGCAAATCAATATCAATCATGACAAACATAAAATGATATGATAGAACAACAAATAACACAATAGGACAGACGTCAACAAAAATAAATGGGTAACAAACAATACTCTTTCTTTCCAAAATGATGGCTCATGACAGAGGACTAGACACTATCTCCCATCAACAAATTTCCATTGGGCCTTGGCACACTTAGACCTAACAAAGTAGGTGGAGTCGATGCCTATACCTACAAGCTACATCAAACTACATTGTCAACCATAACAACATGTATATATTGGAAAACACGCAGTGAAGAAGAGTCACAATGTAGCAGGGTATTCATGAGTGAGTAATGCTACACCATCTCCTTCACCTAGACTGACATGAATCATTATATCAAAACATCAATTTCATCATCATAACATCATTAACATTCAAAAACAATATATACCACAATACGCACATAACCATAATAATGTCATCGCACTAAAATAACCAAATGATCATAAATTCAAATGTATCATCTACAGAGTATAGCCACTAACATAACAACCATGAAATAGTGCAATAAAGTAATATAGTCTCAAAAGCAGCTAAACAACTAACCACCATTCAAAAGCAACTGAAACAATAATGTCATTTGGAGGGTCAATACATCCTCCCCCTAGGGTGAGGCTTACTTCTGGAAGCCTATAAATAAATAGGGATAAAGCTCCCTCATGCATGCCACATCCTACCAAGTAGTTGAAGCCTCATCACTAGGATCCCACTGGACCCTCACTTGATCAACGTCTTGACCCCTGAGGGCGAGCCTCCTGCACTGAAGAATGCCCACGAGCTTCAAATCCAGTTGCTCGTCTTCGACCTATAAAGCATTCTAATCGAGCACATGCAATATCAGGATGATAAGGCCTAAGAAAAGATACATGGAATACATCATGAATGTGTGACAAGCTAGGTGGTAAGGCAAGTCGATAAGCTACAGGACTGATCCTCTCCAGAATCTTGAACGATCCAACGAATTGAGGCATGATCTTAGAGCATTTTTCATAACGGATCAGACTCTTCCGTAGACACACCCAAAGAAACACTCTATCACCAACTGAAAACTGGCGATCCACACGATGAGCATCGACGTACTTCTTTTGTCTGTCCTATGCTGCTACCAAACGCTCTCTGATATGATCAACCTGCTGCTCCATATCCCGTAGTGTCTCAGATCCAAGAAGCACTCTATCCTCATGTCTATCCCAACTCAATGGAGTCCGACATGGGTGTACATACAATGCTTGAAAAAGGAGGCATACCTATGGAACTATAATACCCATTATTATAAGCAAACTCCACCAAGTAGAGATATTCTTCCCATCACGTCTGTTGATCCATGACATACATCTTGAGCATATCCTCAAGAACCTGATTAACCCTCTCAGTCTGATCATCAGTCTCGGGGTGATAAGTTGAACTCAAGTTCAATTGCGTACCTAAGGCATGATGTAAGGATGTCCATAAAGCTGATGTGAAAATAGGATCTCTATCCAAAATGATTCTGCATGGGATTCTGTGCAAATGAACAATGTCCTCCATGAAGATCTTTTCCAAGAATGAGGCATTATAAAATGAACGAACCAGAGAGAAATGTGCTACATTAGCCAACTTGTCGACAATAACCATGATGACATCATGTTGGCGAGATGACGTAGGAAACCCAACAATAAAATCAACCGATATGATGTCCCACTTCCATTCTGGAACAAGATGAGGTTGTACCAATCCTGTGGGATGCTGGTGCTCGACCTTAACCCTCTGGCACTCAAGACATCTCACAACAAAATCGGCAATGTCACGCTTCATCCCAGGCCAAAAGTACAACTTTCGAAGATCCGCATGCATCTTCTTGACACCCAGATGCGCTGAGTAAGGTACTCGATGTGCCTCTGACAATATCAGGGTACAAAGACCATCTACAAGTGGCACATAGATACGACCCAAATGTTGCAACAAACCATCTGACTCGAACGCATAACCGAAAAATCTATCCTCCAAGGGTCTATCTGATCCCAACTCTACCTTCACCTCCAGATACAATTTGTTCATAGGAAGTGATGCTAATATTTGACTCCTCAAATCAACTCTAAGAGTCACGACAGATACCTCATGTCTACGCTGACTAAGAGCATCAGCTACCACATTCTCTTTCCCCTGAATAAATTTCACCTCAAAATCATATTCACACAAGAACTCCATCCATTGTCTTTGTCTAGCATTAAGATTAGGCTGAGTAAAAATTTACTACAGACTATGATGATCACTGTGAAGCTCAAAGCGATGTCCCAAATAGAAATGTCTCCAACAAACCAAAGCATGAACAACTGCAGCTAACTCTAAATCATGAGTAGGGTAGTTCAGTTCGTGATCCTTGAGCTTGCAAGACTCATAGGAAATCACCCGACCTTCCTGCATCAGAACAACTCCTAAACCTTCCAAGGATGCATTAGTGCACACAACAAAGAACTTAGTAGGATCAGGAACAACTAATATAGGTGCACTCATCAAATTTTCCTTAAGTGTCTGGAAAGCCAACTGACACCAATCTGACCAAATGAATTTATTCCCTTTCCTCTGAAGAGAAGTAATAAGATGGGTAATCCTAGAAAACCCCTCAAAAAATCGTATGTAATACCCTGCAAGACCCATAAAACTACAAACCTCAGGCACATTGGTAGGCATGGTCCAATCCATAATGGCTTTCATCTTTGATGGATCCACCATAATACCCTATCCAAAGATAACATGACCAAGGTATCTCACGTCAATTTGGAAGAACTCACACTTTGACAAATTGACAAATAGCCGATTCTCCCTCAAGCACTGCAATACCAGTCTCATGTGCTCCTCGTGCTCCTTCATATTTCTAGAATAGATCAAAATTTCATCAAGAAACACAAGAACAAAGCGATCTAGGTACGTGCAAAAGACACCGTTCATCAAGCTCATGAAAATGGATGGTGCATTTGTTAACCCAATCGGTACCACGGTGAATTCATAGTGCCCGTAATGAGTTTAGAATGAGGTCTTATGTATAACTGCTTTAGAAATGCACAACTGGTGGTATCCTGATTTCAAATCAATCTTAGAAAATACATTTGCTCCCTTGATCTGATCAAAGAGGTCATTGATTATAGGCAAAGGATATTGATTCTTAATCGTCACCTTATTCAATTGACGATAGTCAATGCATAACTTGAGGGATATGTCCTTCTTCATGAAGATGACAGGTGGTCCCCAAGGAGATACACATAGATGAATGAAACCCTTAGCCAAGAGCTCATCCAACTACAAACGAAGCTCCTACAGTTCCTGAGTAGTCATTCTGTATGGAGCCCAAGATATAGGCTTAGCTCCAGGAATCGGATCGATTCTGAAATCAATGTCATGTTTTAGAAGCATACCCAAAATATCACTAGGAAACATGTCAACAACTTCCCCAAGAATAGGGTAATCATCAAGAGATACCTCTCGACTCTCCCCTACCTCCAAGTCACTAACAATAGCTGCAAACAACTGACAACCCTATCACATACATCTCCTTAATTGCATAGCATATATAATCTGCAAGGAGATGGGTTGTTGCACACCAACAATCTCAATCTCAACACTGGAGTCATCTAAAAAACTTATTGTCTTTTGTCGATAGTCTATCACTACACTATGAGATTCTAGCTAGTCCATTCCTAGCACAATGTCATATGATCCAAGAGGTGTAACTCAAAGATCTACTGAGGTAGATAACGATCCAATCCTAAGTCCACAATTAGAAATGAGGGATTCAACTGCTGCCTTAGCCCCAGAAGCCAATTCTACCTGCCACCTAACACCTTGCTTTACTGCCACTAGTCTATATCGCTCAACAATGGAAGGAGAGATAAATGAATCAGAAGCTCCATAATCAAATAGAATAGATACACTAACACCCTCTAACCGACCTGAAGCCTCAACCACAGTATTCTGGTGATCCACCTAATGGTTGTTCACCGTAGCAAAAAATCTATGAGATCGACCTACATCGCCAACCGTCAGCTCCGAAGTTGTGGGTTGCTGACCAAACCTTGAAGTACCTCTCATTGGGCACTGCCTCACAATATGACCCTGCTGACCACATGAGAAACATCCAGTTCCCCTACCAAAACCTCTACCACCCGAAGGTGCATTCGACTATTGGAAGTTGCCTCTGCTGGCCGTCGACTGCACACTCTATGCCGACTAATCCTGATGGTTGCGCTTATTTCGCCACCAGTTAAGCTTCTTTCCAGACTGTGAACTGTTACCCAACTACATCTAAGGATCCTTATTCTTCTATGGGTAACGTTGTTGCTATTGTTGTTGTCCACCCTTAGCGAGTGCCTGTTGGTTCTGAGAGGAACCACCTATTTGAATCGGACCACCATACGGACCAAAACCTGCAGTAGAAGCACTACCGATCATAACACTTGTATGTCCACCCAATGCCATGGAAAAATTCTCCTCCATAAGCTGTGCCTTCTCTATAGCTACCTCCATCGTCTTCAGCTCGAAGACTTTGACTCCTCCGCTGATATGGGCGTTCAAGCCCCTGATGAAATGTTGTACCAACATAGCCTCATCATCCACTATCCCTGCATATTGCTTGAGTTCGTAGAATCTACGCTCAAACTGCTCGACCAACATAGCCATCTGGTGCAGATCATGGAATTCATCTGCACAACATTTCCTCTAGTGCTCAGATAAGAAATGTGCCCTGAAATGCTCCAAGAACATATCCCAAGATAAAAATCCAATCTCGAGATGGAGCTTCTGCTCCTCCAATTGCCACCAAGTAGAGGCGAAACCTCTAAGATGCATGATGACACTTCTCACTCTAGTGTTGCTACCATATAGGTGCATAGCAAAACACCATCCCAAATCCAGTAACCATGTTTCCGCCTCCAAACCACTGCCAATACCATCAAAAATGGGAGGGCATGCCTGATGAGGTAAAAATAACCTCATCATAATAATATCAAGAAAGCCTATTCATATGTCCACAATCCTCATCCTCTGCCAATTAATTAAACTTTAAGAGAGATAATTGCTTATTTTTAAGGGAAATTGTAAAAACTTTATTTCTTATGATTTATTGAATTATTTTACCAATACAGATTTAATGGGTTGATTTGAGTATTTTGTAGGACAATAATCGAACATCATGCATCAGTTGGGAAGCATTTAACCAACACTTGCTCTAGTGAGGATTGAAGATATACGCTGGAAATCTGCTCCAAAACTTTTGGCTAATGAACCGAGGATATAGTTGTTGTAGTTTTAATTTTTGTTATGTTTTTAAGTTCAAAGACTTCATGGATCGACTTGAGCCTCTTTAATGTTTATGTAATCGGTTTTAAAGACATAAAAGTTCATTGTAATCTGTTATAGACTTTTTCAATGGTTATCCATGCCATCTGAAATCTAGGACTTAGTTAAAGTTTTTCTATAAAGATGTAATTCTTAGAAACAGAAGATAACGTACAATAGTAATGTTATGTTTTCAATATGTTTTTTGAATACTTATGAATAAAGAGATTACCTTATATCAATTTTTGAGCTATTGAGTTATGGATGAAAATTATCTGTAATGGAAAAAATTCTGAATCAGTTGTGTATGTGACATGAGAACAACCATAGTAACCCATGAGCTAGCCACTCAAGGGAGAGTAGATAAAATAGATGAGTATTTATTTCCTGTCATTTTTTTTCATGCATGATAATTAGAATTTTAGTTTCTTGCACATGTTAATCTTATAAAAGTTGCTAATATAGTCATTAGAGAGTCTGAAGTTCCGGAGAACACGTTGTTTGTTCTTTTTGTAGTGTGTTAGTTGTTGTAAACTGTTACTTCTTGTGCTAATTAGATGTTTGCAAGTTTATTCACAAGCTTTTCTACTTCTATAGTTCATACGCTTTTTAGTTTAATTGTTTCCATGCTTTCTTATTTAGTTATCATGTTTTCTAGGTTAATCATTTTATGCTTTCTAGCTTAATGTAATTTTAGTTTTCTTTAAATTAAGTTGTTCTGTAGATAGTTAGGTGGCCTTAGGTTAGAAAGTTAACATCAGAAAATAGAAAATCTAAAGGAGATAATTGAGTTTTCCTCTTCTATTACAAATTGCCTTGGACACTGCCCAATCGACATATTGACTTTTATCTTCTAAAGTAATGGGACCTAGCGACTGCCTATCAGTGCCCTTAGCAAATCTCTCATGTGCCCTACAGCTATCGAATCCTGCTCTGTGGTCTGCACAATCCTCCGAGGTGGTGATCTATCCCTCTCTCTATTCACTTCCTATTCATTCCCCCATCTAGGACAAAGATGAGCAAGGGCCTACTCAAGTAAAGGACACAATAGATCTCCCCCCAACCCTGGTGATTAAGAACCTGCTCATTATTCACCTAATTACCCTGGGGAATAGTTTGCTTCCCACGCTCACTTTCATGTGAACTTTGTGGCGGAGTGTCCTGGCAATTTTTCGCACGACCACAACCACAGCCTCATCCACGACCTCTACCACGTCGTCTAGACATGATCCTACATAAGACCAATGTCGATTCTTAGTTTAAAGACACAATGAAGCAACAAAACACACACACTAAAGAGTCTAACACCTAGGACAACCTAGTGGGCTTGCAAGAACCAGCGTACCTAGTGTTAGAACCTTTTCTCTGATACCAAGTTGTAACGCCCCATTGTGGAACCCAGGGAACGTCACGTTAATTTAACTAAATAATCGTACGATTTTTTTTTTAAAACAATAAATAACATGTGAACATCAACAAACATGAACGTTCTCGGGTTCCACAACTACGCTACTAAATAGTAACAAGAACATTACATCAAATGCAATAACAAGCAACATGTGAAAATGCCATAACCAACATTCATTTACCAAAAGAGATTCATTACAAGTTCAATTACAACAAATGATATTGTGACAAATATTGATACATAAAGGGTCATAATACAATGAAGCCTCATGTCATCATCATGAGTAAATACAATAAGGAAGATGAACAAGTATAACTGTCGACCACGTCCATGAGAACGTCCAATGAAAAACTATGTGAGCGATGTGTATCCAGGACCCTATCAAGAACAATCTCGTCTCGAGCAACATCACCTACAAGGGGACCCAATGGAAGAAAAGGGACGTTCTTCCCAACTATGTGATACTCGAAAGCCCACCCCCCATGCTAGGAGATAGTATCAGGTCCTCAAGTCAAACAAACATCAAGAAGAGATAGCAAACAACACATGGCCAACATACACATGACATCACAATGACAACAAAACCACATGATAATTGACATACTTCCAAAGGAAATGGCATAATCACAGGTGACTCAACACAAGAGACCCAACATATGTACAAGGATAGGAGTGTCATCACTTAGTCGTAATAGGTTACCTGGAGAATCTTCCTAGGTTACTGAACCTCAACCAAAGTTACCCTGGCAACCTCTAACGATTTCCAACCCCTAAACAAGCTTAAGTGGTATCGATACACTTATCGAGAAGATAAAGTGTTTGATTAGCCATTCCAGAACATCTCAACCTACTTTAACCTAAACAAGCGTTAAATTACAAGTGAGGAAAAATAATTATCTGAGTTATCAATTTATAACTACCCAACCCCTAAAAGCTTAAGGTTTAGTTATCACTAAATTATCTACTTTCGAAAGGTTACCCATGCAACCTCTTTAGGGTCCTGACCCCAAACGAAAGCCACTCCTCCTAGGTACATCTCATTGACTAACAATGACCACATAGAAAACATGCATGTAAAACATCCTTTCACATAGACTCATAAATGATCTGAAGGGTACCATGACATTACAAATACCAAATAAAACAAAACTACTCATCATGCATGGCTAAGTCATGGTCAAATCATGCAATGACGATGATAAACAACATTCAAACTTAATTAAAAATCAAATCACTAACTTATGCCTCTAGAAGATTTAACAAGAAAATGACACCAATAAGACTAAATAACAATTAAACCAAGTTTCCAACATGTTAATAATCCTTAAATACATTTTAACCATATTGTTCAATCATAGCAATACTTGATAATTAAAATATCCAAGTCATATTTGTTTTCCCGTATTTGCCATTCATTTTCATTTCAATATAAATGACTCATTCACTTCATTATGAACTCATCGTTCAAGAATATAGTAATTTTGACTAAGCAAAACAAATATTAATATTATTGCTCATACTAACAATACAAGCAATAGTTCTCATTAACAACAAATGACGTCCATTAATAATATACAAAGCTCCAAGAGATAATTCAATTGACATATTTAGAATATCTAATTCATTTGCTTTTCATATAAATAGATTAAATTATTAAACATCAGTACCTAAGAAGGAAATATATATTACCTTTCATTTCAAAGCCATTCTTAAATAGGATTGAAAAAAATTTAAAATTCATAATACCATTAACTAACTTTTAATAAAAATAACATGCATAAATGAAATTTAGCATACAATTAAACAATAGTAGTCTTTCTATCATTTAATCAATATTCATCCATAATCAAAAGAAAGATTAACTAAAATAAATGATAGATTATATATTATATAAATATATATAATTATTTATAAAATTTAAGACAAAAATCCGATTTTCTAAAATTCGTTTACATTACAAGGTTTTCATCAAGATAACTAGTACTTAAGTGTCATTCACAATACTTCTATTCCCAATGAATTTAGATAACTATCCATTGTTGCACCTACTCCATATTGCATATGCCAACTTAACAGACAATGCATGCATTCAACATGCATGCTATTACACAGATTTACACAAGATTCTATATCCTTAAGTAGTCGATAGTGCATGCGGTTTAACACAAGATTTCGACAGTATGAAGACATATTACAGGTGTTCAAGTATGCAAAAAAGAAGGATATTAACCACACACAATCACAAAGTCAAGTAGATTAATTCTGATAAAAGGTGTAAATCAGAAGAAACAGATGATAAGGATAGATTATCCTATGATCAAAAAGATGATAGTGACCCTCTAGATGACATTATTGTTTCAATTGCTTTTGACTGGTGGTTAGATGTTTAGTTTCTTTTGAGACTATATTAATTAATTTCACTATGTCATGGTTGTTATGTTAGTGGCTATACTTTGTAGATGATACATTTGACTCTATGATCATTTGGTTATTTTAGTGCGATGACATTATTATGGTTATGTGCGTATTGTGGTATATGTTGTTTCTTAATGTTAATGATGTTATGATAATGAAATGGATGTTTTGATATAATGATTCCTGTCAATCCAGGTGAAGGAGACAGTGTAGCATTACTCACTCATGAGTACCCTGCTACGTTGCGACTCTTCTTCACGGTGTGTTTTCCGATATATACAAGTTTTTATGGTTGATAGTGCAATTTGATGTAGCTTGTAGGTACATGCATCGACTCCACCTGCTTCGTCAAGTCTGAGCGTGCCAAGGCCCAATGGAATTTTCTTGATGGGAGATAGTGTCTGGTCCTCTGTCATGAGCCATTGTTCTGGAAAGAACGAGTATCGTTTGTTACCCATTTGTTTATGTTGACGTCCGTCTTGTCGTGTGATTCGTTGTTTCGTCATATCGTTTTATGTTCGTCATGATTGATATTGATTTGCTTAAATTAATTAAAGGGTTTAATTAGTATGTATTGAATTTAACAATGATTAATTGCTTTATTATATTTAAGGTTATGAATGATTACATTTGCCGATATTGGCATGGTGTGATGGTTTATAGGTGGCATTGTTGTTCTTGCCACCAAGGTTCCAACCCCATTGGGGTGGTATTGTTGAATGTTTGTATTCCGGTTCATAGCTCCGGTCAAAAGCGTTTACCCCTTGAATAATAATGAATGATTACATTTAATTTGAAAATTTATTTTAAATGTTGGAAAATTCAATTTGTTAAAGGTTATTAAAATAGGATATTATTGAGGGATAATTAAGTGTAATTGCTTTGAATGTGCAACTTGGATGTTTTTTTAATTGATAAATTTTAACAAGTTGTTGTGAATGGAATTGGCAAAAATATCTATGTATTGAACTTGATGTTAGGAAAGTTTAAACTCGTTGATTAATTGCATGCAATCTATTAGTTAAGGGATGAGAATTTCATTTTAATTAAAAATAAATGATAAAGCATAGGAGGAAATTTTTCTTTAGGGCAATTGGTATTTTTTTAAGAAAATTTTTGGTTTTCACGGAAATTTTCTGGAAGAAGTTTTTTTCTCTGTATTTTCTAGTTGCTAGGTTGAAAATTTGGGAGATTCCTAATCCAGAGGCTTTCTCATGCTGAGAAGGTTTTATTACTCGAACAATTGGGTTTAGCTTGTTCTTTGTTCGAATCCGGAAAAGAGTTCTAGGTTTTCTCCTTTTAAATTCTTGTTTATTCTTGAATTGAAACATGCAAAGGGTTTGTTGTATTTTGTTTTTTTATACGTTGCAAAATCTTGCGTAGAAATCTGCACAACAATAGAAAATGAAACTTTGATGATTAGCTTTATTTAAATGGAAGAGAAATTTTTACTGTAGTAAGAAAGAGAAAATAGCAAAAGTATTTTAAACAAAAATGTTAATCTTGAATACTTTTGTTTGTGAGAATTTCCAATAAATTGATTGTTTAATTACCTATGAAATGATTTGCTACTCTCTTTTGAATTTACCCTTGTTTGAGAATCAAAGATTTCGCATCATTCTCTTGAAGCGCTTGATGTTTTTATTTATTAAGTTAAATCTGAATGAGATCCGAATTTTTTTCATTTGAGATAATGCTTGAAATTTCATTTAGTTGAAAACCTTAAGAATTTATTGTGTTCGTAAATCACCCGGTATTGATGGTTCATGTAATTTACCTTTTTACATTTGCATGCACCCGTTTATAGCTTCGTCCTTGCCAAATTCCTTGATCTTAAAGTTCAGTATCCTTCTTGATAGTCCTCTGGTAAATATAGTTATGCAGTCTATCCTTCATGGTTGACTATATTATTTCTTTTGTTCTATGCTAATATACCCAGCTACCATTTTTCTCTTTGATTTATCACGGTTCGATAGATTTCATGATGTGGAAACTTTGTTTGTCTGGGAACTGCCGCATTATTTTGTCCTTGACTTACCTTCTTAGCGCGTATCCTTGATGAAGGGTCTAGCGTAGCCTCTCTGCCTGTAAACAGTTGTTATCATTCAGACTCCTGGTGTTTCAGCATGTTGATACTATATTGAATCCGGTTAATCTTTACCTGTGCGCCTTTGTCTCTAGTATTACGATATGAACTTATTCTCTGTTGATGCAACTATCTGGTGTGCAGTCCATACTTGTTTCTTCTTGTTGTCTTATCATCCTTAACATTGCATGTGGGATGGTATCTTTGTTTTTATTTATGTACCTTAGTTTCTTTACCTGTCATGATGGAGGTCATAGGCCAGTGCCATCTTTTTGATCATATGATAATATGTCCTTATCATCTATTTCTTTTGATTTATGCCTTTTGTCAGACTGAATTTACTTCACTCTATGATTGTGTGTGATTAATGTCCTTCTATTTCACATACTTGAACACATGTAATATGTCTTCATACAGTCTAAATCTTGTGTTAAACCATATGCACTATCAACTACTTAAGGATATAGAATCTCATGTAAATTTGTGTAATAGCATGCATGTTGAATGCATGCATTGTCTATTAAGTCGACATATGCAATATGGAGTAGGTGCAACAATGGATAGTTATCTAAATTCGTTGGGAATAGAAGTATTGTCAATGAAACTTAACTATTGGGAGTGGCAGGGGTGCAAATAAGACAGAAATAGTGCTTTGACAGGATGGATAGATGCATAAAATAATACAGAGAACGCACTCCGACAACAGAACTAAACACACAGTAAATTAACTTGCATATATTCCTTTTGCTTCACAAAATACAAACACACAGAGTATATTCTCTGTTCCTCAACATAAAATAATACTTAGCTACTTGGACAGATGTCCAATACATATGGTGCTACTCTCACACCTATTCTGAACTGTTGCTGTCAGTGCGCGATGTCTGCTAGACTTCCGTGCAGTGCTACTGTAACATTCCTTGTTCTGTGTTGAACATTCTCCTTGCTGCTACTGCAGGCTTGACTTCAAAAAACATTCTTCTTTTGCTTTTGCTAACTCCAACGAATGCAATCCATTTTGTCTTACTTATTTTTTGGCTCATTAGAATGAGCGCTTCTTTCAAATTTCAAATTAACTTACCACATTAATTGCTACAGGTATTCGTTGGCTGCATCAAGCTCAAAAATGAGCGCACAATTTCAAATTCAAAAATACCTACCAAATTAATTTTTGCCAGGTATACGTTGGCTACAAGTTGATAAAACTTCTTCTTACGTGGGGATTGAGCTGACAGTTCTGTTGACTACAGAATATTAAATATTTTAACATTAACTACTAGTTATCCTGATGAAAACCTTGTAATGTAAACGAATTTTAGAAAACCACATTTTTGTCTTAAACTTTATAATAATTATATATATTTATATAATATATAATCTATCATTTATTTTAGTTAATATTTCTTTTGATTATGGATGAATATTGATTAAATGATAGAATGACTACTATTGTTTAATTGTATGCTAAATTTCATTTATGCATGTTATTTTTATTAAAAGTTAGTTAATGGTATTATGAATTTTAATTTTTTTTCAATCCTATTTAAGAATGGCTTTGAAATGAAAGGTAATATATATTTCCTTCTTAGGTATAGATGTTTAATAATTTAATCTATTTATATGAAAAGAAAATGAATTAGATATTCTAAATATGTCAATCAAATTATCTCTTGGAGATTTGTATATTATTAATGGACGTCTTTTATTGTTAATGAGAACTATTGCTTGTATTGTTAGTATGAGCAATAATCTTAATATTTGTTTTGCTTAGCCAAAATTATTATATTCTTGAACGATGAGTTCATAATGAATTGAATGAGTCATTTATATTGAAAATAAATGAATGGAAAATATGGGGAAAAAAAATGACTTGGATATTTTAATTATCAAGTATTGCTATGGTTGAACAATATGGTTAAAATGTATTTAAGGATTATTAACATGTTGGAAACTTGGTTTAATTTTTATTTAGTCTTATTGGTGTCATTTTCTTGTTAAATCTTCCAGAGGCATAAGTTAGTGATTTTGATTTTTAATTAAGTTTGAATGTTGTTTATCATCGTCATTGCATGATTTGACAATGACTTAGCCATGCATGATGGTTAGTTTTCTTTTATCTGGTATTTGTAATGTCATGGTATCCTTCAGATCATTTATGAGTCTATGTGAAAGGATGTTTTACATGCATGTTCGCTATGTGGTCATTGTTAGTCAGTGAGTTGTACCTAGGAGGAGTGGCTTTCGTTAGGGGTCGAGACCCTAAAGAGGTTGCATGGGTAACCTTTCAAAAGTAGATAATTCAGTGATAACTAAACCTTAAAATTTTAGGGGTTGGGTAGTTATAATTTGATACCTATTTTTCCTCACTTGTACTTTAACGCTTGTTTAGGTTAAAGTAGGTTGAGATGGCCTGGAATGGCTAATCAAACACTTTATCTTCTCGAGAAGTGTATCGATACCACTTAAGCTTGTTTAGGCGCCAAAAATCATTAGAGGTTGTCAGGGTAACTCTGGTTGAGGGTCGGTAACCTAGGAAGATTCTCTAGGGTAACCTATTGCGACCAAGTGATGACACTACTATCCTTGTACATATGTTGGGTCTCTTGTGTAGAGTTGCCTGTGATTATGCCATTTCCTCTGGAAGTATGTTAGTTATCATGTGGTTTTGTTGTCGTCGTGATGTCATGTGTATGTCGGCCATGTGTTGTTTGCTATCTCTTCTTGATGTTTGTTTGACTTGAGGACCTGATGCTATCTCCTAGCATGGGGGGTGGGATTTCAAGTACCACACAGTTGGGAGAAACATGCCTTTTCTTCCATTGGGTCCCCTTGCAGGTGATGTTGCTCGAGACGAGATTGTTCTTGACAGGGTCCTGGATACACATCGTTCACGGCTCGTTGTTTGTTGGACGTGCTCATGGACGTGGTCGTCAGTTATACTTGTTCATCTTCCTTATTGTATTTACTCATGATGATGACATGAGGCTTCATTATATTATGACCCTTCATGTATCGAGATTTGTCAAAATCTTATTTGTTGTAATTGAACTTGTAATGGAATGTTGGTTATGGCATTTTCACATGTTGCTTGTTATTGCATTTGACGTAATGTTCTTCTTGTTAATATTTAGTAGAATAGTTGTGGAACTCGAGAACGTTCATGTTTGTTGATGTTCACATGTTATTTATTGTTTAAAAAAAATCATACGATTGTTTAGTTAAATTAACGTGTCATTCCCTAGGTTCGTCTACGGGGTGTTACAGCTTGCAAAGTAGAAGGTACCTTTTATTTATGAAGTTCCATAAGAGTACAACCTTAATGTGGCCCGTTTAGTACATGGAGATATATCATATATTATTATACTTCCCTACAACTTGTGCATCAAGAGATCCCCTTGATCTTGACTTGGAGGACTACAATTGCATATCTCCATTGAGATATTTGAATTCTCTTGAATTGATTTTTATTAGTGAGGATCAATCCCATAAAAAGTGACAATAAAAAAATCACTAGCTATCAAGTTATTATTGGGTTATGAAATCTCTAGAAAGTATCATGAGCTGCTAACTTTCTTGAAAAATAAAATATAAATGTGGTCTCTCTTAAACTTGAAAAATATTACAAGTTGTTGCCTTGTTTCTAACATGAGTTGATAAATTTATTGAAAACTAAAATATAAATGGAGTTTATCTTAAACTTGGAAAATATCACAAGTTGTTGGCTTGTTTGTAACATGAAGATATCCCTGGACACGTTGCTCTATATAAAACTTGAGGATCTCTAAGTTTTCAAATCCCTTGGATATCTTTCAATTTCTCACTCCATTTGGAATCTAAAAATATTTTAGAGAGATCATATCCTTAAGCTTGTTGCTTCATATAAAAATTGAGTTGTCGCTCCCATGGATATCTTTTGACTTGCAATTATACAAAGATATTTTGGGTTATCGTTCTATTTGAAATCTATAATTATCACAAGCTCTTGCACCTACAACTATCATCTCCCTTCAAACCAAATTTGTCAACTTAAGGAAATTGACAAAAAAAAATGTAAAAAATTATAATCTTGTTAGGAAAAAATTCGTAGGTGTAGAGGAAGAAGCAACTTAGTCTACACAAACCTCTTCATAATTTAATTATATACAAACATTTCAACAAATGAACTAAATCTATCATAGAAGAACCAAACTCTTGTTTTTTTATTATCAAAAGAAGAAAAAGATGGCACGTATCAAACATAAAACATTACATTCATTATCTCCAAAAGAGCCACATGTATAGCAAGAAGGAGAAAATATCTAAAAAGAACAAATACTATTTTTTTATTACAAAATAATTGAAGCAACCATTTCTTTTCAGAAAAAGACAAAATTGTATTTTGTTGTACATTGATAAGAATCAATTGAATTACTTTTCATTTACACTATCCACCTAATAACTAACTCCCCAACTAATTGTTATACTCCCCATACAAAATTATGGATTTTAAAATACATGGTAGTTTTAAATAATGAAGCTTTCCCTTCATCTTCAAGGTTCTCATATCCTTGCCTAGTTCCTTCTCAAAATGAGCTTTCTTGGCCATAAGTTTTTCATAGCTCGTTAGTTTCCATAGGCTTCCTTCGATTTAATTCTTTATGTAGAGTTGTATTTTCTTAATATTTTTCCAATCAATATTATTCTATCAAGTCGATCTTCCTCTTCACTTATCTATTGAACTTAAACTTAAATTTTCCTATGAAGAATATTTAGGATTTAATCCAATGTTCATTTTTTATTAATTTATTGTTGGGTTGGGTAGCTTTGGTGGTTGACACCTTTGGTTTGTTTTTTTGAGCACTGTTGTCTTGTATTATTTGGATTTCATTTCTTCTTCATGATCAAGTCATTTTCCTTCAAGACCTAAACAGGGAATATTCATCATTAAACAAAAAAACCCATTAAGAATCTAATGTTTGAGTACATACTTTGATACCATAATGCGACACAATTCATGCTTGATCTATAGTACATACGTGAAGAGTGTTATTTTTTAATTTGAAAAAAAATTGGTTATTTACTTTCTACAAAAACCTCATCTACACACATATTTATGTATCCCTATAGATTTACTAGTTTAATGGCTCATATAGATACATACCAAATGAAAACTGTCATCTTCCATATTGACTTAAAAGAGTAGGTGGTGAAACTCATAGGCTTAAGGGAATTGTATGAAACCCCATGAAAAATGAACCTTTTATTTATACATCTATATCAAAACTTAAGATGGTGCAATAGAATAGTAAAAATAACACAATAATTAAAATAAATAAAAAATAATATATGTAAATTTTTTTACAAGCTATTATCATTTTTTTTAAATAAAGATTATTATTTATTTTTATCAAAAAAAATTAATAATACATTTTGTTTCTTAATTTTATGCATAACTCTCGTGTACTATAAATATAATACCTATCCAACTTATGTTCATATTTATAATAAAAATTATCCCTTTACATTTTAAAAGATTTAATTCAAGAATTACCAATTTAAAGTTGCCATAGTAATAATTAGGTTGGAATCATCTAATAAAATAGTTCAATAAGGTAATAGCTATAATATTCTCATTTAAACTATATTGAACTATATTGATATGAGAATAACAAGCATTTGTAATTCAACATTTCTCATCACTTTAAATTGGGGTTACAAGTAAGTCTTAAGGACCATGATTTGTGTGTCCAATCTCTCAAATTCAAACATAATTTTAAAAAAATCTCATGTCAACTTTTGTGTTAAATTATACCATTTTTTATTACCTTTCTCACTAACATATATTCAAAATCAATATCTATAATTTCATATTTAAAGACAAGCATTAAAACAACATTTTATTATCTTAAGGATTGAAATACCATCACATCATATTGGATCCTTTTGAGAGCATTATCAAATAGCAACATTTAGAAAATATATTTTCATTGATAGGTACTATAGATAAGCATATTACATATATTTGTTTTGTGTCTTCCAACCTTGTGAAACTGACAAAGATATGTGACTAGAAGTTAAGGAAGTCCTAGATACTTCATATCTCTTACAAAAAAACTCTTTAAGATGCTTCTTGCATCACTAGGTCTTGAAAGTAGATATCTTTACAAATGCACAAAATTGAAAAGGTTGCAACAATAAATGGCATAATCATAACAAAGTAGATATGATCACACCACTCCATGTCAAAATCACACAAGTTTAATCCATAATTAGAGTAGACATCAAGGAAGAATCACCACAGACTTTAGTCAAAATATGATATCTTGAAATTATTTAATAAAATTAATTACTTTATTGTCTTTATATCATTTAGTAACTAGTAACATCATATAATTTTATGCTTTGTAGTAGTATCAATAAAATGTATAAGATTTCAAACTATATGACGATGCCACAAAAATACTAGTAGATTACTTCTAATATTCCTCAATTGTATTTCTTAAGTTAATTTCTCAAATTTTACTTTGAAACCTAATTGTTATCATCACCACGAATCATCTTTAACAATTGAGAAATCTATAAGTCAAAAGGTATTGTAGAGTATCAAAGAAGATTGCTATTAGAATATCAATCCCTCATAATTATATTATTATTTTGTGCTCTACTTAGACAACATCTAATTTAATGATTAAATAATTAATAACAATTTTACCTCTCATCTTTATTAAAAAATAAATAATTATCCTATTTTAGATACTAAAATTTAACTTTACTAAATGATACTTAAAAATACTAATCCTAACAAAATATACAATAATCAACTATATAAGTATAATTTAATAATTCCTTTTAATCACATTTTAATTCATTATACTACTATCCAAATCCATGTGTCACTTGATTTCCAATTGTAAATTAGTATTAATATGCCTCAAATACTAGTGGGCAACTTGCCCCATTAGAGTCTTACAAATACATTTCCATCTTATAGGAGCAAGACTTATAGAGGAGCCTATGGTGTAACTAGAAGAACATATTTAAGGATGTCAACATGAAATGGGACGAGTCCATCATGAATAGACTGGCTTATTGTCCCTTTAAGGTTTCACTATTTATATATTATTTTATGTACTCTTGTACCTAAAAATAATATAACAAAACAAAAATAATATAACAAAAAAACACAATTTTTAAAAATGTTGTTCTATGATTATTAAATTTAAAGTTTCCTAGATTTTTTTAATCTATGAATCTAATTTAACATGATATTGTCCATCTCAATTCAATTTTTAATCTAATTTAACATGATGTTATCCATCTCAATTCAATTTTTAATCTAATCTAATATGATGATGAACATATCAATTCAATTTTTAATTTAAATTAAAAATCAAATTAAATTGAAGTATCTTTGCACATGCCATCTTAATATAATTATAGTGTTATAATTGAGTTGCTATTTTAACTTCATTCTTCCTTTTCATGTTCAAGTGTAATTACATTGAATTTATATTTTTAAACTTTTTTATTTAATTTATATTTTGGTGAACATAAATGTATGGATTTTATTAGATATAAAATAAAATAAAATTTATTTTTAATATTGATAAAAATGGGGTTTGAAAGGGCTTGGACACTTGTATAATGAAACAACTAACAAGCAAGTGAAATACGTACCATGAGATATGGGACAAACCAAACAACCCATCAAAATGATTTAGGGTGAGACACAACTACAATCAAGTTGTGTAGCACAACCACAAATTACATCACTAGATCAATGATATCATCATGTAATGTGTAAGGAGATAATGAAGTATCAATAACATCTATATGAGAAGCTAATGAGCAAATAACGCAATGAATGTGTTATCATCATGTAATGTATCACTGGGTAAATAGGAGCATCGATATACATATAACTAACAGGTATGTGCAGGATCATGATGGGCCAAAAAGTGGCAATGAGAAAAAATCACGTTTTGGATCGACTCAAAAACGCGGAAATGCCGAGTTGAATTTTCTAGGTTCGAGTGTCAGTACATTTAGCCGAGCCAAATCCCAAGCCTAGTTTCTACAAATCGAATATCTGATTTATGGAAACATTATATAAAAGCCAACCGACTCCTATAACTTCATTTTTCACTATTTGCACGCGGGCGCACAAGGAAAAGCAAAAATCCGATATCCGCTTCTATCAGATATCCGATTTCAAAGGTAAGTATTTTTTTTTAAAAATGTTGTAATCAATTTTTCAAGTAGATTCTCTTAATTTGAAGTAGTTTTTATGAAATTTTTATCAAAAATAGGGTTTTCTATTGATTTTTATCAAAAACTAGAGTTTACATTGAATTTTTATTAAAAATTCATGTTTCTAAATGGATTTTGATTAAAAACTAGTGTTGTTGATGTATTGTAATAAAAAATTAGAGTTTGTTATGGATTAATGTGAAAAAGTAGGGTTTTTTTGGGATTTTTATTAAAAACTAGGGTTTTTTAACAATAATTTTATTTATACTGTGTAATTTCAATTAGATTAATTAGTTTTTTAACTTTAATCAGGTATTATGGCTGAGAATGAAAATCCACAAATGCCAAATGCTCCACCACTTCTGCAACCAAATGCTCCACCACCTCCGCAACCACCAATTGAAGACTTAATTGGTGAAAAATTGGGGCAATTGAGGGGCATTTGTGAAGTTTATAAGACAATCCCTCAATTGAGAGATATGACAAACACATTGAAGGAAATAATAAAAAATATAGAAACCCTCTCCACCCAACATAATTCCTTTCATTCATGGCGAGAAGATATGAGGGAATATTATGGATGTGGATTGTCTTACGATGATGTGAAAGATCTCCAAATAACCAAAGCCCAAATAGCCTCTTTATTCATTGACCCCCGCACCGGTTTGCCAGTGAATGTTAATGAAACAAAACTTTATATAAAATGGTGCATTCATAGGGACATTGTAGCTAACTTTTGGGATCGTTGGTGTATGGTTTTTGATAAACCATCGAACAATAATTATGATATACCATTTTACTTTATTAAAAAATTATATGCTGAGTTTGTGTTAGGGCATCATGTCAATTAATTTGACATTAAACCCTTCCAGGGCATCGGTGGAGGTATGCCTCAAGATAGACCAGAGGTAGTTAGGGTAGTCCCACACCCAAATGTTCCCCTTCCTCCCCTTCCTTCGCCACCTCCAATATATCATCCAGAGATTATCCAGGATGCAACCACACAGACTATTCAAGCTATTCACTCTTTGAGTGGTCATTTGGTTTTGCATGCTTCTACAGTAGCTCAGCCACATTTTGGTGATGTTGGCGAAGGCTTGATTGCTGGTGCATCATCATCCTCAAGTCCACATATTTGTGTGCCACATACTTGCACTATGTGCCGCCAGATATGCTTGGGTCTTCTTGTACAGCCCGCTGAACATCCCTTGGACACTTCTAATTATGACCTCCATGATTTGGACATTATAGATCAGTCGCAGGGGAGTGGAGCGCACCCTACAGAGTCCTCTCTTGCTAGAGAGGGGGATGCTGGAATAGTGACACGGGTAAGATTTAAGTTGTAATTTCATAACTTGCATTTGTTTTTAAATGAATATTAATAAGAGATAGTATCAAGTACTAATATTTATTTACATGGTCTATTTAACAGTTGATGTCTGAGGAGAAGCTCACATGGGTGACTGATAGCACCCTTAGGGCCATTTCATTTGGCTTGGACACACACACAGTATATATTTTCGCACTCACTCGTTTACATTTTATATTATATACTTGCTTGTCATTTGAATTGTCATTAATGAAATTATATAATAACTTATATGCTTATCTTATTTTCCTCTTGTAGGAAATACCTAGTGCGAGTGAGTTGCAGCCTCGTCCAGACGATGGAGGCACAAAGTTAGATAAGGGGAAGGTAATTGAACTCAAATTGGATTGAATTAAGATTTTTAAGATCTTATATTGATTATTCATACATCGACATAGATTGGTAGTTTCATATGTACTTGTCAATTTTATGTACAGGCAATTATGAGCTATATAGATTTGTGGACAAAGGACACATTGCCTAAAGGAGTAGGTATTGGAACACCTCAAGGAGGAGGTGTTGAAACACCTGAAGGAGATAAAGAAAAAGATCAACCTAAAGAGGTATGTGTTTATTTTATTTTGTGTTTGGTAAATGTGTTCCTATTACCAATAATCGTATGCTAACTTGGATCAATTTTATGTTTTTGTTCACATTTATAGATTGGCATTTCAAATGTTGGTTTGGTATATTCTAGGACTCCTGACCCTTTGAAGAGACGTATATTTCAGGTAATCAAGATTTCAATTTTAGAGTTCAATTTAAATTCAATGTATATTGATTTTGATGTTAATTATTCGATTTTAAATTATATAGTATAACTAATCTCAATTGTGGTTTGAATTTTTCTTGTGCATACCTTCAGAGCCAACGAGTGCTTCAAAGAGGCTCCATTTTGATGATCCACCAGTAGTTTAGGATAAGATAGACATTTTGGCATGTAAATTTTGAATACATATTGAGATGCCATATGCCACATTTTGTAAAACTTTGTTTGAGTTGGCATCGATGCCGTTTTTGTATATGGAAATACACTTGAATATTGGATAATTTGATATATAGAAGTTGACAATCAAAATTTAATTTGTTCCTCATGTGCATGATTAAACTCTTTGAAAATTTTATCTTGAGCAATGGTTAAATATCAATGTACAATAGCATAAAAAAGAATGGTTATATTATGTAGTTTATATTTATATCACTGATTACATTGCATTACACATCTTTCAAACTCAAATCATTACTTCACATTGCATAACTAAAAACAATGAGCAGTTGTCAATTACAATTATTTGTCATTGAATTCTATGAGACCACATTTCTTTGCAGTTTTTTTTCAAACAGTCCACTGCCTTGTCTATGCTACCACATTTTTCATACATGATAGTGATCACATTAAGTTGAAATAAATTAAATGATATCCTATGGCTATTTAATTTATACTCATTTTATTTAAATGGATGAGGCTAACCTTCCTTGATATTATTTTGTAATTTATTATTTTCAAGAGAGGTCGACCTCCTTGAAGAGTCACCTTATTTTGTATAAATACAAGGTGATATTTTTTCATTTCCTCAATCAAGTTCATTCAGCATAATTCGCATTCCAAGCAAAAGTTCGCACATGAGCAGTAGCGCTTCATCTTGCAGCAGCAGGCCGATTTCAAGGAGAAGCATATTTGATTGTATCTTTGCATCTAGGAGAGGTGCTATTATTCATTGTATCAAATTCAGCCATGAGCTGGGCCTGAGTTGTAAGTAGATTTCTTGTTGTGTTTATTGTCTTATGTGTTGCATTTTTTGAGTGCTTTCAGTTGTATTATCTGATCATTAAAACACTAACATGGTATCAGAGCGGGTTTGAAAAAGATCGTGTTGGGACCAGTTATTGCAGCGATACCTCTATTCCCTTTTTTTTTTGTCTATCTCTATCTTAGTCAAGATGGTGAATGGTCTTAAAATTGAGGATAGACTCGAAGGAGCATCAAACTTCACTTCATGGAGATTTAGAATTATGCTCACTTTGGAGGAAAACGAATTGGTTGAGTGTGGAGAGAAAATTTTTCGAACCTACGGATGAGGAAGAGAAAGTTCAATGGAGGAAGAAATGTATCAAGGCGAAGAAGATGCTAGTTGATTTCGTGAAGGACCATATTGTTCCTATCATCTCTAAGTTGAAGAAAGCAAGAGAAATGCTTAAGACTTTGGAGGAGATGTATGAGATCAACAACACAAGTCGTGCTCTAGCCTTGAAGCAACAACTTCATCATGTTAAGATGGCGGAAGGATAATTTTTCATCACCTACTTCATGAAGATTTCTGAATTGAGAGATCAACTCTCTACCATTGGTCATATTGTTGATGACAAAGATTTGACCATGTTGGCTCTTAATGGTTTTCCTTCATCTTGGGAGTCTTACATTCAAAGAATCAGCTTTTCTCGAAGTCAGTCAACTTGGATTTGCTCGAAGTCATTCAACTTGGATTTTCTCAAAGTCAGTCAACTTGGATTTAACATTGGTAGCTCTGCAAACCTATTCAGAATAGAGTGATCTGAAGAGGACATCCCTAAATCTCTATAGAGGTGTAAAGTTGCAAAGTGGTGCAACTTTCATTCTCAAACTCGTACAACCAAATAGACTATTCCAACACGTCTGAATGGGTTCGTTTACACTAGGTATGGTCCTCTTTTGCACCCAAATACGTCGAATCACTCTGAGCTGCATTGGACCGACGATTTCCCTTAAGAGTCCAAAATGCTAAAAGACAACAATCTTTGATGGACTATTCCTCGGAAACCATGATGCTTACAAATTCTTCATCTGATGATATGGGATCGTGTTGGAACCATCTACAATAACCTCTCTCATTTTTTGCTATCTCGAAGGTGTTTTCCCGTGGTGATGAGTTTTCAGTTGAGGGAAAAGTTGTTAGATGCAAGCAGTGTAAAGTTGCAAAGTGGTGCAACTTTCACACTCGAACTCGTACGACCAAACAGACTATTCCAACACATCTGGATGGGTACGTTTACACTAGGTATGGTCCTCTTTTGCACCTAAATATGCCGAATCACTTTGAGTTGCATTGGACCGGCGATTTCCCTTAAGAGTCCAAAGTGCTAAAAGGCAGCAATCTTTGATGGACTATTCCTCAGAAACCGTGATTCTTATAGACTCTTTGTCTGATGATATGGGATCATGTTGGGACCATCTACAATAACCTCTCTCGGTTTTTGCTATTTCGAAGGCGTTTTCCCATGGTGATGAGTTTTCAGTTGAGGGAAAAGTTGTCAGATGCAAGCAGTGTAAAGTTGCAAAGTGGTGCAACTTTCATACTCGAACTCGTACGACCAAACGGACTATTCCAACACGTCTGTGTGGGCACGTTTTTACTAGCTATGGTCCTCTTTTGCACCCAAATACATCGAATCACTCTTAGCTGCATTGGACCGACGATTTCCCTTAAGAGTCCAAAGTGCTAAAAGGCAGCAATCTTTGACGGACTATTCCTCAAAAATCATGATTCTTACAGACTCTTCATCTAATGATATGGGATCATGTTGGGACCATCTACAATAACCTCTCTCAATTTTTGCTATCTTGAAGACGTTTTCTGGTGGTGATGAGTTTTCAGATGAGGGAAAAGTTGCCAGATGCAAGCAATGTAAAGTTGCAAAGTGGTGCAACTTTCATACGCAAAATTGTACGACCAAACAGACTGTTCCAACACATCCAGATGGGTACATTTACACTAGGTATGGTCTTCTTTTGCACCCAAATATGCTGAATCACTCTGAGCTGCATTGGACCGATGATTTCCCTTAAGAGTCCAAAGTGCTAAAAGGCAGCAATCTTTGACGGACTATTCTTGGGAAATCGTGATGCTTACAGACTCTTCGTCTAATGATATGGGATCATGTTGGGACCATCTACAATAACCTCTCTCAGTTTTTTCTATCTCGAAGGCGTTTTCCCATGGTGATGAGTTTTCAGTTGAGGGAAAAGTTGCCAGATGCAAGCAGTGTAAAGTTGCAAAGTGTTGCAACTTTCATACTTGAACTAGTACGACCAAATGGACTATTCCAACACATCCAGATGGGTACGTTTATGGTAGGTATGGTCCTTTTTTGCACCTAAATATGCCGAATCACTCCGAGTTGCATTGGACCGATGATTTCCCTTAAGAGTCCAAAGTGCTAAAAGACAGCAATCTTTGATGGACTATTCCTCAGAAATCGTGATGCTTATAGACTCTTCATATTATGATATGGGATTGTGTTGGGACCATCTACAATAACCTCTCTCGGTTTTTGCTATCTCGAAGGTGTTTTCCCGTGGTGATGAGTTTTTAGTTGAGAGAAAAGTTGCCAAATGCAAATGGTGTAAAGTTGCAAAGTGGTGCAACTTTCATTCTCGAACTCGTACGACCAAACACACTATTCCAACATGTATGGATGGGTATTTTTATGCTATTTATTGTCCTCTTTTGCACCCAAATACACCAAATCACTTCGAGCTGCATTAGACCGACGATTTCCCTTACGAGTCCAAAGTGCTAATGTCAATGAAATGTGGGGGCAAAAAGATTTAAGGTTGGATCAAGATTCTACAAGTCCTAGCTCTTGCATCAGAAAACTCTTACCCAATCAACTTGAATCAATTACATGGGAAATGAAATTCACATGAACTTTTTACATTTTTGTTTTTCAAAAAAGTGGCAAGCCACTATAATTTGTTATATATAAATAGGATATATTACAAAATCTGGTTCAAACGAGCATATCGACAGGAAAGAACCAGGAAGAAAATCTTCGGTTGTAGCTCGATTAAGTACAAAAATCTTTTTACATTTTAAACATACCCTTTATACAATGCCAGACATTTGACCCGTATTTCAAAAAACATCACTAGATATAGATTATGCCTATACACAGTTATGACCTTTTTACATTGTTTCACATTTCAAAATTTTCCTATTTGAGGCATTCAGGGCACGGTCTTCCACAAGAGTAGTATGTTGGCATTTTGGAGTGACAAGCACCTGTACAAACCATCAAGGTAGCAGTTAAACTACATACAATAGAAAATATGCTTAGAATAACCAATCTATATTATTGTAATTTTTCACATATCTCTCTGAAAGGATCAGAGCTCCCTATTGTTGCAGTAGGTCCACGATCAATCGTGCCAGGAATATCGCAAAATTTGTCAAATAATAAATCTATATTGTCACAACAAAAAAGATGCTTAGATTAACAAATCTATATTAATCTAAACAACCTGAATGATGATGAATTGGTAATGCAAACTATAAAATATGTTTTGAATAACCAATCTATATTATTGTAATTTGTCGCATACCTCTTTGGAAGGGTCGGAGTTGGCTATTGTTGCAGCAGGTCCATGATCAATCGTGCCAAGAATATCGCAAAATCTATCAAATGATAAATCTATATTGTCACAACAAAAAAGATGCTTAAGCATTGTACCTTCCATTTTTTGATATTCTATTCAAGTGTGCCTGAAGGGTCATCTCTTTGCTTAAGAGTATCCAATATTGCTTCATGATCAACATTACTAAGTGTCCATAGTTGTTTTGTCTTTGGTTTGGCATGACACTTCAACGACTTAACATTTGTTGCTATAACAAGGTGTGAATACATGAGAATGGTTTTGTGTTTCCCGTAGTCTTCAAATACAGGTATACCATTCTTTCTAATCATGTATGTTCGCAACCAAGTTCCTCCAACCACAACTGAACCTGTAGGATACACGAACCCATCATCATCTTCCATCGATTGTGTTAGCTTGTGCTTTACCCGCACACATCAAGCCAACCAATATTCTGATCTCTCTTCATTCCCCTACAGTGCAACAACTGCAAAAACATGTCCTGGATGTAGTAGATCTGAAAGACGGTCGTATTCAAGTGAACTTTTCATTGTGTAATTTGTCATGGATATAGTTTGAGATAAAGGAGTTAGATACTGTGGAACCCATGTATCCACCCACTCACTTGACTCGCATTGATCCCACTCGCACTGAATACAACTCTGACAAAAACAAGCCAACTGTCGTGTCCAAATGGTCCATGTGCTTGCATCTGAGCTTCAAAACGAATGCATCTTTGAAGAATCTTTGATTGTATGACAATCCAATCTGCCTCCCACTGTACCCTCCTCAACCAACCAAAAAAATATGTGCACTGTTGAATCAAGTGTCCCTCCTTGTGACAATGCTGAACTACACAAATCAACGATAGAACGTGCATCACTAAATTTTTCTCCTGAAATCTTCAATTGCTCCTTAACTAGAGCTCTCTTTACACATGCACCTACTCCATCATGCTCCCCTTTCCCATGCCCAGCTTCAAAAAAACTCCAAATATTAGGTACACCCCTTTCTACATGCATTATACTCAACCAATAAAACATACGAGCATTCTTGAATTGACCTATGCAGTTATCTAACCAAATGAGATGTTAGCCCAGTGCTATATCATGCTCCTGCAAGAACTCAAAAAAAATCTTGAAACAATGTTGGACATACTCAGACGAGTGAGATCTATAATCACTCATATAAAAATGATACTCTCTGATTATCTTTCGATCCTCCTCTGTACTGTCAAGTGCATGTCTAAATGTTGATCCTCCTTACATATCCTGAATTGTTGATCCAACCACTGAGACCTATGACTATGCCTTGCATATTTGTAGAAAATATTGTCCTTAAAATCTGAAATAAAATCAGCAACACTGCATTCTTTTGGAACCAACTCGCATCTAGAACCTTCACCTCCACTCTGCAAAGTATATTTGACTATCTCATATCTCTTTTTCTCAACAAGATTGTTTCCAAATTCATGTTCGGAACCCTCATGAAAACATTGAAAAAACTTTGACAAGCCACCACATTGTGAGCACTTTGCATTTAAACAATCATTTCTATAGAAAAAAGAACCATCATCCCTAGAACATAAAAATAGATCTAGCAAGTCCCTTGATGATTTCAGAAGATGCATTGCACCACACTTCTGCAACATTTCATTAGTATGCAAAGTAGAACGGATATAGCATAATACTTCATGGTACATTGAAAACTCCACATGGTATTTGCAACAAGTATTACGAATCTTAAGAGGCACACAATAAAATGGCTTCAAACCTTCAAAAGTTCTTTGCGAGATTTCCATATTTGGATGTGTTTGAATAAATTTGTTGAACAACATTGTTTGGCTTGATTCCAAGAAATGTTTAGGATGCGGTGTACGGTCTCGACTGCCAATTCTTAACTTTAAAACATCTTTTGCATTGGGTGATACTCTAGAGTTATCATGCCAAAAGTGATGAATTTCCTGCTTTACATTATCGGTTAGCTTCTTATCAACACGTGGAAGCCTCCCGACAAAAGCCCATGTATCATTTTGAAGAGGATCATCTATTCTTTCTCTTCTTGCAAGTGCTCTATCCAAAGTTTTATGATTTAAGTCAAAATCAATACAAGTTTTTCTCATAAAGCGAGCCTTTTTCAATTGATGGCTTACTAGGGTGGTTGTAATGACTCTCTGAGCCGCTCTCTTATCTTTTTCCTTGTTATTTTTCCCAATAGACTTGAGAGCATTAAAATGATTTTTGACAATAATAGAATTTTTTTCGGTCCTCTTCTTCACACGAATCTTCAATTTGGCTAGTAAAGGTCTCATCTTTTGCATTTTTAGCAATTGTACAAAAAGTTGGCATTGCTTGGTCAATGTCTTATCACTAAAATATTAGTTTAAAAGTGTTATAGCCCACAACCGAACATTTTGTGTTGACCTCTTGCCTTCAAAATTGTTTATAATATTATCATCAATTTCAAATAACCATTTAGGGGTCCTTGAAGGTCTTGAATTTGGAATATGTCTTTCTTCCACACAAGGTTCTTCATTTCTCGTGTAATCTGGTGAAACATAATTTACACTTGCTTCAATATTATGTTCAACATCTTCATTTCGAACATTTTCACCTTGAACATTTTCAATATCAATTTGAATAATTTCATTCCCAATTTCAATATCATGTTCAACATCTTCAATTCCAACATTTTCATTATCAATTTCAATATTTTCATTCCCAATTTCAATACCATGTTCAACATCTTCAATTCCAACATTTTCACCTTGAAAATTTTCAATATCAATTTGAACATTTTCATTCCCAATTTCAATATCATGTTCTACATTTTCACCTTGAACATATTCAATTTCCTCTTCACTTGAAAAACCATAGGGCTCAGGTTCACCAATATTTAACATACCTTGTCTTTTCTTCCTATGACCTTCTCTATCTCTTTGTCTATATTCTGATATTTGTTCTTTTGTAAGCTTTATCTTACACTTTTTCTTCTGATGACTGCTGCTCCCCATTATACCTCATAAAAGATGCTAAAAAATCATTCCTTATGACAAATTTGAGTACAAGATGCTCCAAAAAGTTGATCTTGGTCTCTTTCTGTCTGAAACCGTGCATTTGTCGCCTGCAAAGTGTTGCAAACAGAATGTAGGGTCCGTTGGAATACACAAAAATGGACCACATGGGGTTTTTCTATGATCCACAAATCTGATATCCGATATAATCGGATATCTGATTTGTAAAACATGTTCTGCAACGGTAAGATTTTGGCTCTACACCTCGAAATTTCACAAATCGGATATCCGATTTTTACACACATAGACCTAAGGGTTAATGGTAGAGAGTGGGAGAGAGGGAGGAGAGTGGGAAGGAGGGAGGGAGAGAGTGAGGGATAGGGAGAGATGGATAGGGAGAGAGGGGGAGAGGGAGAGAGGGATAGGAAGAGAGAGGGAGAGGGATAGGGAGAGGGAGAGTGGAAGAGTGAGTGAGGGAGAGGGAGAGTGGGAGGGAGAGTGGAAGAGTGAGAGAGGGAGGGGGAGAG